>JADRCD010233630.1:12646-41532 GCA_019843815.1 Montemys delectorum | reverse complement strand
CAAGTTGGATAAGTTGATGCTTGCTCTTCCGATGACCAATGTAATTAGAGCTGTGTGTTCATGGTTGCTAAAAATGCCTTGCCTTCCAGTGTTCACACTGGAGAAGGAGGGCAAATACTTGTCTTGGGAGTTTTGATGTTAAAAATATTGCTATACGGATCTAGTCAAAAGTTATGATAAAATAAGATTAAAGACTAAGTACATAAGTGGATCTCATCTGCAAACCCAGAAAAGGGGAGGCAGGAACATAAAGATGGCTGTCCAAAGCCCAACCTGGGCTACATAGTGATTTTCAGTATAGCCTGTGATGTAGTGTGAGACCCTGGCTCAAAAAAAAAAAATGATAAATAAAAATCCAAACCACTCTGATGGCCTTTTCCCCAGTTAAACTCAGTTCATTAATGCTCATGATGTTCTTCTCTGGCACAGAAGCATCACTGATCCCCTTTCTTAGATGCTTAAAAGATGAAGGAGCACCCTAATTTCCAGGTGATTACAACCTTGAGAAGCTGGATAGTGTGGACATTGTTATGTAGGTGTTCCTATCTTTGCTCACTCTTTGATAAGCTATGTTTGGAGAGGGTTTAATACAGGAAATGATGGAAATTACTGTTTTCTCTCCCGAGTCCACTGTGCAAAATAAAAGGGGTTCATGTCTGTAATGATGGGGCAGGTCTGTACCTGATAGGAATTAGCCTTGCGAACAGTTTCCCATTTGTAAGTTTCTTAATGTGTGGGAAAGCAGGGTGGGAACTCATGTACATTTGGCTGGGCTCACAACACAGGGAGGCTTTCCTCTTCCATGCCGGAGGGTAGGAGACCAGCAGAGCCAGGGAATATTTTTAGAATGTTTATTTGCATGTGGGATGGAGGGCACAGAGCTGTCTCCACACAACTGAGGTTTGCAAGTTGCTTTTCTGCGGTGCATTGTCTGCATCCGGGTGGTGGTGTGTGCCATGACTCCCGCCATCCCTCCCTCAAAGAGCAGTCTGTGTTCCCTCCCCTCCCCTGCCCAGGACTGCACCTGAAGTGGCTTAGTGAGTCGCCAGAACCCTATAGATGTGTGTTTACTACCTCTCCAGCTTGCCCCCATTTGTTTAACTTGGAAAGAGTTGATATATTCCTATGGGTATTAAGACCCATCTGATGTGTTAAAGGAACTCAGGGGATCAAAGCCGCAATGGTACTTCAAATGCAGCACACTGAATAGAAAAGCAACTTCTAGTAGGCACAAACCACTTTTATAAGGGACATTCTGTATACTCAAGAAGGGAATACATTTAAAAAATCTTTTTTGAGACATAATCCTGCAATGTAGCTCAGGCTGGCCTTTAAATTCACAATCCTCTTGCCCCAGTCTCTCAAATCTTGGGGTCTTAAGTATGTACAAACATGCCCTACAGGAATTCACTTTACTTTGAAGCAGATGTTGAATTTTTGCTCCTTCAGGCAACCTCTACACCCACCATATTGAGGAACTCTTTTGACTTTGACAAGAAAACTCTTTGAAAACCAAGGCTGGAGGAAGGCATCAGTTTCTAGATGTGCTTCATGCCCAGAAAGACACACCAGGCACCTTACAAGCACACTGGTCCCCCACTATTAATAAAGTGCCTTTGGAGGGGAAGTGGGCTGCCAGATGGGTGAAGTTGCAGGGGACAGAGGAGCATTAGAGGAATTCTTTGATGGCCACAGGAAGAAGGAAGCAGAACTGTAAGATCATTAGAAAATGAAGTATATATCTACGTCCTGGTTCTGTTTGGGAAGTAGATCTGCCCTAGGACCTTGATCACTTTAGGAGTTCTACACATCTGAGAACTTTGAGAGATGAAGATTATTTCTGGATTGCCTATTTCATTTCTTTTGCTAAGAGGATTGATTATATTTGTCTCTAGATTTCTTTTCCTTCCATGATTCTTTTTAATTCTTTTAAAAAATAATTTCCTACCTATGTACTGTATTGACATTTCTATTCTTCCCTCTCCCCTACCAACTCCTCCCATACCTCTCCTACTCACTTGGCCTCAAATTCATAACCTTTTTCTTTTTTTTGTTCTCTCTCTCTCTCTCTCTCTCTCTCTCTCTCTCTCTCTCTCTCTCTCTCTCTCTCTCTCCTTTCCTCCTTCCCTCCCTCCTCCCCTCCTTCCCTCTCTCCCACCTGCTGAATCATTTAGTATGTTGTCTTTATGCATACCAGAAGAGGGCATCCTATCTCATATGGACCTCTGGACCATATGGACCATTTCATATGGACTCAAGACCTCTGAAAGAGCACCCAGTGCTCTTAAACATGGAGCCATCTCTCTGGCCCCTTATGTATATATATTAAAGGCTGGCTTGAGAAATGCATAACATACATGGGATAGTATCCCTGGAGATGACTGATTCTCTCACTCTTAGTAGCCTCAATTCCCATTCTCCCACTTCATCTTCATTTTATCCAAGCAGAGAACTAAGGCCCACAGCAGTGAAGTTGCCTGCTCCATCCTGCAAAGCTCAGTGCTTGAGGTACCAAAGGTCTGCTCTGCTGATCCTGCAGCTGTATAAAACATCCCAGTGGGCATCCATTCAGATGCTTTTCAGTCATGGTCCATGAGGCCATATCACACCAGCAATGTTTACCCTTACTTTTATTTTTTGTTGTGATCTAGATGCAAATAATTATTCATATGTTCCAGCTAGGCACCACTGACAGACCAAAGTATAATTTTACCTAAGTCCAATTTAGTAAGACTAGTGAATTTACTGCTTACAATACACAGATGACTGGTTACTTACAGGAATATGAACAACCCCAACTTGCCGCAAAGTCTTAACCCATCTTGGAACCAACCTCATAGAAGCCATATCATAGTCTCCTGTGTGTAATCAACCTTCCACTTCTAATATAATGTGGCATCTCCCAAGACCACTTAGTGTGTTGGAGAGTGATACTCTCGGATGAAAATCTGACCCTCCCCTCTTCTGCTCATTGGAGAGTGCCAGTCACCCATTACCATAGACCTGGCTATCACTGTGTTCATGGGCCCTAGTTTCCATGACTACCAGGAGCAAAGCCCAAGGTGTTGTCCAAGATGATGTTATGTCCAGAGGACATTCTGTGTTACAACACCCTTGGCTACTAAAGAGTGTAGCTCAGTCTGTATAAAAAACTTCATGATAACCCCATTGGCAAGAACTGTATGCTTATTAAGCAGATTCCCCCCCCACACACACACACACTTTAAACATACATACTTCACTATGGTGCACTGGTCTATAAAACAAAAATGTTAAGGTCTCTATAGGTTTTATGTGGTTATGACAAGGTATAATTATATGAGAGGCTTCATCTGGCCTTAGATTTAGTTACTGTTCTATAGCTGGGAAGTCTTATAATAGGTATATTATAGAAAAGATACATGTTAATGTCTGTATCTCTAGCACTGGGAGCTATTCCTTGAGACAAGATTACCTAGAAAGTTAACCTTTGGAAGTATGAGCAATGGGGTGATGATGGGGTTGGTATTTAATTCTAGCAGTTGAGATGCCTGTTATTTTGTGTAGTGTTTACGTATAAGTATCTATTTTAATAAGTGGGAATTCAGATTCCCAAGAACTGGTCAGAACTTTGTGAAAGTTGCTTAAGAATAGAGGAGATTCACAGAAGGACATGGATTACCTACAACCCTAGGGGAAGAATCCCAGTGAGGTTCCTGAAGTCCAGTACAGAGCTTGTCATGCCAAAATAATTCTTTACGTTAAACTGCTTTGACATAGCTGGTCATCTTAAAATGTCTGTTGACAAACCTGGTATACACACATACATACACATACATACACACACACACACACACACACACACACACACACACACACACACAAAATGAATGATAGGACACCCAAACAAGGCAAACTCTGGAGTGGAGAAGTTGTCTGTGCTGTGGCCCACCAGCAGGTCCTGATTTATTTTCCTAATGTGGCTTCTCCCTGCTCTTTGCCATGCATGTTATGTTGAACTTAAATCACATGATGTAAAACTTCCCACCACCCCTAGAGGGCTATAAAGGGTCATATTCTTTCCTTTGTCTTGGTGATTTGGTCAGGGGAGACTCCTTAGCTAACTTTCTCAGGGTGGTAGTCTGAAAGCTACTCTCTTAAGAGCCTCCTCTGCCTCTCATGGCTGTCTTTCTCATCTCTTGCTCAGTCTTATTTTAAAGGTCTTACCCAGGCCCTCAAGCAGTAGTCCTCAACCTTCTAATGCCATAGTCCTTTAATACAATTCCTCATGTTGAGGCAATCTATGACCTCTAACCATAAAATTACTTTGTTGCTACTTCATAACTATAATTTTGGTGCTGTTATAAATCATCATAAAAATATCTGATATATACAATATATGATATATAAACTCCAAAGGTTGAGAACAGCTACTCTAAAGGGAAGCCACTCCTTCCTGTTAAGCTCCATCATGTTTAGATCTACATCTACTGTGTTATTCTGTCTAATGCTCTCCTTTTCATCCTATGGCCCAATCATGACCTTCCAGCTCTCTCATTTCAATAAACCCCATTGAAAGAAATTTTATGTCAGTTTCCTTTCTGGATGATGACTTCTGTTTACTTGTTCTGACAGGGTCCATTCTGATTGCATCTGCATCTCTCTTTTGCTTAAGTTGTTCATCTTGTTGGTGTCTTAGGGTTTCCATTGCTGTTAAAAATCACCATGACCAATGCATTTAATTGGGGCTGGCTTACAGGTTCAGAGGTTCAGTCCATTATTATCAAGATGGAAGCATGGCAGTGTCTAGGTAGGCATGGCAGTGGAAGAGCTGAGAGTTCTACATAATGTTACAAAGATGAACAAGAGAAGACTAGCTCCCATGTAGCTAAGAGGAGGGTCTCATTGCCCACCCCCACAGTGATACACTTCTTCCAACAAGGCTACACTTACTCCAACAAGGCAACTCCTCCTAATAATTCCACTAGCTGGGCCAAGCATATTCAAACCACCACAGTAGGTCTTTCTTCTAAAATGTTTTTATTAGCATGCAAATATTCATTTCCCCTCTCTTCTTTCAATCTTTGCTGTCCTTTCATTCTTTGATGTCACATGTATCCTTTTGCCCTCTTCTCCTCCTCCCCCAGTGCCACTTTGGTTCTCCTCTCCTGGTTTCTCAGCTAGTTTTATTATGTGTACCTATTATCACACTGCCTTATTTACATGAATACAAACACTAAAGTTAGGATCCATATAGGAAAGAGAACATGTAATTCTTTCATTTTTCTAGATTTTGTGCAACACACATACACATACACACACACTGCAAAAAGAGAAATGCACAGAAAACAAAATAAAAACCATATGCTTATATTACCACTTATAACAAAGAGAGAGATAGGTCTGTACCCAAGTTCTGCAATAAGTTGGCCTGGGTTTGAAGCCTGGCCCCACTTACTGCCTCAATAGCTGTGGACAAATATCTCATTTTCCATGCATAAGATAGAGCCACAGACTTCATGGTGCTCTAATTCTAATCCCTTTTTGTACTCAAACTAACTTTTTTCACATCTAACTGATTTCCTTGTTCTTAACACAGTATACAGGGATGTAATGCCTTCTTTACATCATGCATAATGGCTAGCCTTTTTGAAAGTAATTATTGATCATCAGAATTTGATTCTCCTTGTTCACTTATAAGAGAATCTCTATACTACATTCCCCCCCCCCCCAGTGAATTCTTTATGCTTCTGGGCATTAGTTGGATATCTTGGTAGCTCCATCTGGTACTTTCCTATTGCATGTAGTTTTATGTTCTACTCCCCTTTGTTCCAGGAAGTGACTGAGCTACCAGCCCCCACTGGGATTCCCTTGAATCCTTCGATAAGACACAAACATACAGATTGTTCTTTTTCAACTTGCCTTAGGACACAATTGCAGAGTGCTACTATCTCCTACTTAGAAAAAATGTGCCCTTAATGATATTTATATCTCCGCTCCTCCACCTGCCCTAAACTTCAGTGGCTAGTCCTACCTAGCCCCTGCCAAACATCCTTGACCTACCTGTAATAGTGGCCCCAGGCCCCAGCTCCTCCTGAAACCTCACATGGTTGCTGGCTTCTTCTCCCTCCAAAGCATGGCAAAAACACTTCCTCTCCTTCCTTGAGTCTTCTTTTCCTTCTGAGACCCAGAACTCCTGTCTGTACCTTCCACCCAACAATTAGCCCCTCGCTTTATTTACTGACAGATCAAGAACCAATTGGGAAACAGGACCTTAACATCAGGACTGCTCCCTACACTTTCCTATTAAAGTATATACATTTAATTCATACAGAGCCCATTGGAACTGTGACTGCTCCCTTAGCAGGGCACAGAGATTCCAGTCAGTTTCTGGTCATTCTACAATTCTCACATTACTAGAAGGGCACTTTCTGCAGTTTGACAGTTTGAGCCTACACCATAGCTCTGACAACTATTGACCATGCTATCTAAGTCAAGGATAACTCTCTTATAAAATTAGTCTTATTGTTGAGGTTTACACCAAATTGGATAATCTGTGTATAAATGTTGAATCCATGTTCACTGGGCCTGTGAAATATATGCTAGGGATGGGGCTCACTACCAATGCTCTCAGTATGACCACATATCAGCCATATTCAGGCTGTTTCAGGAAAGTTTGGGGGTAGAGCCAGCAACTTCTTATTCCTGCTTGTTAATGAAAACATTTTTTTGAAAGTAGTTTGCCTTGGATAGGAAACCTTCATGCCTGCTTCATCTCACAATAGACTTGTTTTAGATTAAAGGTCTTCCCATAGGATCAGCATGGTGAAAGTGCTCAGTGAGCTTGGATTGGGGTATGGGAGTAGGGATGAGTGTGTGGCCACATTAGTGATGGACATGTGGCTTGGTGTCCAGCAGACCAGCTCTGGGGAATGCTGATGTTTGCTACTTTGTCCTTTGTAAGATCTTCAGATGTCATTCACATTCCCTTCTGTACATGCATATCCTCATCTATGAATCATACAGATAATAGCTTTTGTGTGTATGTGTGTGCGTGTGTGAAGGTGAAGAGGGAATTGCTCTTAAAAACACTTGGCACTAGGTAAACACTCCATAAATGCTGGCTATTACTGTCATTATTTATAAGAAAAGACGCTAATAGTTCCAAGGAAAGTATTTAACGAATTCCTGACTCTTCTTAAGGGATTAAAAGAAAATGATTCATGTCATAATTAACATGATTTACTGACAACCCTAGGAGAAAAAAGAAAGAACAAACTTTGAAAAGCTCAAATAATAGCCAAGTTTTGAAAATACCCTTTCTTCTCAGCCCTTTTGTAACTCACTTTTTCTTCAATTGAAGGGACACTGGACTTCACCGATTTTTTGTTTATGGGATATTGCCCTTCCCCCAGTTTGTCAAGAACACACACACACACACACACACACACACACACACACACACACACACAGAATAACCATTCCCTGCCACCTGCCTCGGGCTGACTGTGCTGAAGAACTTCCTGCCCAAGTTGCTTTCAAGGTCTGGGTCAGCACCATCAATCCCAGAAAATCCTTGGAGGATGACTGGAAGGCACCGTGACACCCATTATTGATGCATTTTTATCTACAATATAATAAATCCCTTCTACCCTGCAGCCAAGGCTTTGTTCGGGATTTTTATGTGTTCTTCCCTAATAGCCAGCTAAAAACACAATGCCATAGTATGCTAGTCGTATGCATTTTAAGAGGAATACCTGTAGTAACAAAAACCACCGATGATAGTTAATCTTGGTACCTATCTGTGAAAACAGAACCCATCCTCCACACTAGGAAAATAGAACAGAGGAGCCAGCTCTATACCAGTCTGGGTGTTGGGCTGTCCCAAGTAGATCTGTTAGAAGTCAGGCTTATGGTTTATAAGACCCAGTTCCTTAAGAACAAAGTTTTCCTGACCACAAAATGATCGGCCAAGTGAAGGCCTTCATGGGAAATTTAAAAAGCAGATTGCTTAATAGTCTTTTTGTTCATGATGATAGAAGGTTCAACTCAAGCAAGCCAAGTGAAAGGAAACATTGAGACATTGGCTTCAGGTAAGGCTTACTCTGGTTTTCCAGAGGTCAGGACCAAGGCTCAAGTTTTCTCTAGGTATTTCCCAGCAGGTATTTCCAACACTGGGCACAGGGGAGCAGCTAGTAGCTCCTGAGACATGCTTTCCTGATCTAGTGTACAGGCAGGCAGCTAAGCCATTTGTGTTTCAGTCTAAGTGAAATTAGGAAGGTGCAATACCCATCTCTGAATCCATAGCTTTCTTCAGGAAGAGGAACTGTGCCCTTTTGCTATGCCCGGATGGCTAGCTTGAATATGCTGGACTTATCACAACATGGCAGCTGCCTTGAGGAAGGGTAGTTTCCTGAACAAAGAGGAGAATATGTGTGCCTACACAAAGGAAGAGAGAGAGTGTGTGGCGACCAAAGCAGAGCTTGTCTGGACATCAGACAAGCATGGATCTGTTTGTTTCCCAAGTCTGGAAAAATCTCAAGAATAATAAAACGGTCTAGAGGATCTACACCTATTGTAAAATTCATTTGTTCAGAGGCTTAACATACTTTGTGTTTCTTCTGTTCACTCACGCCTTCCATGGCTCATCCTTAGAAGGCAGCATTCCTGTGCTGTCTGAAGTCCAGGCCTAAATAAAACAAAACAGTTATTGACCTGCTTGTCTATTCAAAAAGGGGAGGGGAGGAAAGGGGAGAGGAAGGGCACTTCCTGAGGTTTTCATGGAATTATGCTATTGCAACCTTTCCCATTGTCACTCAGAAGGAACCACAAGAAGTCCTTTTGAGAGTGGCATGGTGACCAGAGCATCCCTGGAGTTGTAAATGTGCCCTAGAGTTGCTGGTCTGAGTGCTCCTAGCTTGGTTGGTTGGTTCAGGGCTTCCTCCTGTGTGTGGAGAGCGAAACAGAAGAGCATCTGTGACTGTGACTTGTGCTTTGCCCTATTTTTTTGACATAAGTATGTGTGTATGTGGCATGTATATGATTGTTTGCATGTGTGTGGGTACATATGTGTGTTCATGTGTGTGTGTGTGTGTATGTGTGTGTGTGTGTGTGTGTGTGTGAATGGTTGGGGAGAACTGAAGTTGATATTGATAAGGGTATTTTCAAAACTTGGCTATTATTTGAGCTTTTCAAAGTTTGTTCTTTCTTTTTATTCTCCTAGGGTTGTCAGTAAATCATGTTAATTATGACATCTTCAATCACTCTCTGTTTACTGAGACAGGTTCTTCTCTGAATCTGGAGTCTTCGATTTCTAGCTACTGTCTCTAGCCAGCCTGCTCCTGTTTCTTTCTCCCTAGTGCTGGTATTATACATGGAAGCCAAGTTGACCAGCTTTCCTTGAACAGTAATCTTCATGCTTGCTCTGCACTGCATGCACTCTCTCCACTGAACCATCTCCCAGACCCTTTATGACCAAGATTTTAGGCAAAACAGGAATCAAAGATAATCTATAGAGGATTTAAGTCTATGAGAAGTGAAGACTTAAGTCTAGGCTTGGAGCATATAAGATTTTATCTCACACAGTTGTTTTTCAGAGCCCAGTTCTGTACCTATGTAGTGGAAAGTCAGCCACACCAATTCCTGGCTGTGTGATCTTGCTATCTCTGGCTATCTTATCTCCAACATCCTCTTCTCATTTGCTGGGGTGAAGCCTCAGAGTCCATTTTCATGTATGATCAGCAAAGATTCCCTCAGAAGATTGCACATGCCAATCACTCTGCTCAGAAGAGGCTGTCTGGAGATTATATCCTTCTTCTCTTCCAGCTCCAGCTCCATCTGCTGTGGAGGGAAGAGGTGGACTGGGTTATTTCACATCCAGTAATGGACACATCAATTGTTCCCCTCCCCAACTCCCTTTCCAATGTCTCATTCATTACATCCATTTTTGACCCATCTCTGTTTCTTGGCTACCACTGTGTTTTTCTCTATTGAATTGTTTCCTTCCTCGGGCTTTTTTTGGCCCCAGGCAAATCCACCAACCTCGGCAACTCTACATGATGATGTCAGCCTGGCTGTGGGGCTCAGTAGAATGGAGGTGTGCTTTATAAAGTTCAGCCATGCACCCTGGGCCATAAATACATGCTGTACACATAAATGTACAGCTAACACTGCCCAGGCCCCTTCAAGGCACCATGTTAATAAGCAGACAGTAAGTCTTTAAAATATGGAAAAGCAGTTAATCTTTCCGCTGGTAAATGCATTGTAGGGGGTGGTTTTTCTCTGCTTCAGGGCAGCTACATGCAGGATGCCATCTCCTAAGATTTAGGAACAAAATGGGGACATTTGCTATGGGGCTTTATGGCAATTGTATTTAAAACTTTTGTTTGTCCTTAAGTATTTGTATCCAGTGAGCTTATGTGAACCCTTCTCCCTGACAAAGCACTCCAGCCCTAATAGTTCAGTGTAAGACAGACAGTTTGCTGCCCACAGCAGTGGACCTTCCACTAGAGCCTGGCACATTTGTAGTTATGGTTTGATTAAGTGTTATACTAGGAAGGGACTCAGGCTCACGCTTCTCTCTTTGTAACATAGGGTGTGCTGACTTATTTCTACAGCTGTGGTAAGTGTTCACTCATGCTCTAGGTCCTATTTTTTTGGTGTGTGTTTTTGTTTTTGTAAAATGAGAATGTCCATGCACCTTGCTCCTAGTATAGCACTTTGCCTCATAAATGCTTTAAGAACATATCCATACACTCTGCTTTTAAAAACATTTGGTGGCTCAGATTAAGTCACTGTTGACAGTTATGCTTGGGTAATTATTCTCAATCCTTTGCTGAAAGACTGCCACAGTCTCTGGTCATTTACTATGTTCCATCCTATGTATTAGTTATAGAATTGGAGCTTATAAACATGTGTCTTGATCAGGGCCTACTTCACACACAAATGCTAAGTATTTGAAAGTTACCCAGGAAGTCACTGAATAGATGCACAAACCAAACAAGATACCCAGAACTATAGTGCTTGCTGGATTCAACGAAAGCACCCATAAGCAGAAATGGAAGACTAGGGAACTTCCTTACCTGTCCTCCTTAAGTTGCAAAAGTTCACATAATCTCTCCTGTTTTTGTATCTCCCCCTTCCTTGTCTTTGCTCACGCCTCTCTCCCTGACTGATGGAATGACATGGAGAATTAGAGAGTTAGGGGCTAGGGAAGGAGGCCCATCGTCAGAGATGGATGCAAGGGTGAGGTGGCCTGCATATCATAACCTGCTAAGTGGGAGTCAGGTAGAGAAGGAGCATTATCTATGGGTTGATTGAAGGATGACACAGATCAGCCCAGAGATGGTGGTGCCTGTACCTTAGGAGTATTTAATTTCACTTGATCTTCATCCTTCCTGCCAGGGGGAGCATACTTCATATAGTCATCTGTTCTTTATTTTGTTCAGCCCTGTGTGCTAAACTTTGTTTTGAATCATTGCTCACTTGATGATTTGTTGTACATACCTAGTATATGTGTTGGATTGCATCTCATTTATTATTCTTGCTCTCTATAGTAGAATTAAGTGTTCTTGAATGTTCTACTTCATGTGTAGCTTAACATTAGCAACATTGGTGATATTTAAATGTATGTTCATGACAGTAAACAAAGATTCCTCTTGCCCCTTCCTTGGTACCATGTAGATCATAAAGGGAACACACTAGAGCCTACCCAGATATCCCCCTATTGGTGAACATTCAAGTAGGTTCCAGTCTTTTCCTTTCAAGAGACAATGTTCCCAAAGGCTTCTCTAAACACCAGATTTTTAGAGTTTTTCTTGGGAAGTACTAAACAGAGTGTCTAAAGGGATTCCACTGTTACAAATGTTTCATGCTGGCTTTAAAATTTCACTTTTGAGACCTAGAGAGATAGCTCAATGGTTAAAAGCACCGCTGCTCTTCTAAAGGACCCAGACTCAATTCCTAGTACCAACATGGCAGCTATTACTGTTTATAATTCTACTTCTAAGGGATATGGTACCTTCTTCTGGTTTCTGTGGGCATCATGTATATACATGGTACTCAGACATATATACAATCAAAACACTCAGACTCATTAACATAAAATAAAAATCTGAAAGTTTCCCTTTCCAGTACTGGTCTAGAGTGCTATACCCATCTACAAACATTCTCTACTTTTGTATTTCTTCAGATTTTATGTCACCAAGAGAAAGATGGGTTTCATTATCCTCATTTCCTTTAAAGTTGTATTTCTATAGCCTTTAGTCATTTTACAACTTTCCCTACTTATCTATTGTTCTCCCCTGTCTTGTAGACTTGCTCTTAGGTAGGGCAAATTTCTTCCCTTCTCTTTCTATAAAACCTATTTTGCCTTCAATTTTCCAAATGACTTTTAATTTTAAAATCACCTCTGAATTGTCACGTCAGCCTCTGTGTAAGATCCCTTTGGGGTTTTGGTTGAGATTACTTTGAAGAGCAAAGTTAATTTAGGGGTATATATCCAAACTTTTTTCCACAATACTGTGCCTCCTTCCGATTTTAAGTTGTCTGTTTATGTTCTGCAGGACCCATCCTTTTCTTCATGAAAGCACACATTTTACTGTGTGCTTTCCAGGGCCTTCACAGTGATTATCAGCACTATCAATGGGTCTTTCATTCTGAAATGCATTCCATTGGTTATTACCAATGTGAGGTTATAGTTTTATGTGCTGATGATATAACCAGTCAACTGGCTGGGTTCTTTTATTAGTTCCAGTGGCTGGTCAGTGGGTTTGTGTGGCTTCCCTAAGAACACAGCCAGATCTGTTCTGTGGATGAGGTGGCAGCTCTCACTTGGGGGTCGATTCCCAAAGAACATTTCAGTTTTGTTCACTGCAACTGGTCTACTCCTGTGTTTTATAGCTTGGCCAGATGGAGATGAGTTGTGCTTGACTCCCCAAGGTGTGTTTTCTCTATGTTCCACATTATTTTCAGGGGAGTTCAGCACAGTTGCTGAAGATGTTTAACTGGCTCTGATATCCTTCAGACTTCTGTGTTATCCTGTGACAACTTCTGTGATCAGGAGTGTCAAAAGTTGATCCATGTTAAGATTGCTTTAATCCCTAGTCCGATACCGTGGCTTGTCCTCAGCACTCTGCTTGCTCTTTAGGCTTCTGCTTTCATTATTCCGAGTTTAGTCATGGAGTCAACACATACTGGAGAAGAGGGAAGATACAGACAATTAGATATAGCCTGGTTTCCATTAAAATTGTACTTTACTGTAGAGGAGGAAGAAGCTGGGAAGACGGGAAGGCAAGAGAAAGGGCTAACGTCACTGGTCCTTGACAGCTATTGTTCCATTTAGGGTAAGAAAGAGTACAGTCAATTTAGAGTGAAATTGTACAAGAAAAGGAGAGTGGAGAATATGAGAGGGAGAGGAGAGAAAGGGAATCAGTCGACAGGTACCGGACTATAGGCAATAAGGACACCACCCAGTAGCTGAAGGCACAGTTTAAGGAGAATAGCTTCAGAAGGGAGGTTGTGATGGCGTGCCTGTGGCTGAAGCAGGGCAGGGTGATGGACACAAGAGATGATGAATTGGAGGATTATCTGCCTCCCGTTCTAATGAGATACATCCTTGCCACACCCTAAGCAGTGAGCTGTGGAGAGGACACCAGAAACTCACCCCCATGGGGAAGGGGAGAGCAGGACAGGGTCACAGATGTAAGGTCATGTCTAAATGGTATGTAAATGTTATTTACTGACTCTATTAGTTATTAATTTGATTTGGCCAGACCCCCAGTAATCAAGGCAGAGTCCTATAGAGCCTTTTGAATCAACCTTAGCTCAATCCCTAGGCTATTCCCCCTATTCAATTTTTCTCTATGCTACTGTTAATTCCCCATCTGGACTTCCCAAATACCAAGTTTTTAGGTTTCCTCCTCAGGGTCCACATCTCCTGGCCATGTGCCTATGATCCATCCAGCATCATGGCAGCATCCTCCACTTCCCTTCTTCTTTCTCTTTCTTCCTCCTTCTCCTCTCTCATGGTCCCTACTTATGACCTCAGATCAGTAACTGAAACTCCATTGCCTTCTCTTCTCCCCAGCAATTAGCTATAGCCACTTTTATTTAACCAATAACTTTAAATTGGGGAGCAAAGTTTACACAACAAAGACTGGTGTAGGTGGGAATTCACTCTTCTGGGGGCAACCAGATCTTGGGGTATAGAATTTAGCATTTGAATATGTAGCAACACCAGACCAACCCCCAACAGGCAATGCTTTTATTTTCATTTTTCCAGCTTCATAGATCAATAATTTTATCCTCCTCCCTTTTATTGAACATACAACACAAATTTGATCCTATCTCTAATTCTGGAGCATATATGGAATCTGTTGGCTTGCTCCTGGGCTTATTTTGCTTTATCTTTCAATTCTTTTGCTGTTCACTCTTGACTGTACTCTCTAGTTGAAAAGTAGATGTGTGTCTTTGTTACCAATGTCTGCAAATCGTTATCTGATGCAGTATTAACCTAAAGAGTTCCTACTCCACGATTAACTCATGGCCTCATCCCTCTTTCTATTTCTGCCACCCCTGTTTTCTCCCATCACATATACAAGGATTTATCTTATTAGTGGCCCATAATACTTTCCCGTATTAATAGTTTTATTTGTTCAATTTTAATGATGGCTTTCTCTGAATAATTGTATGGTTGCATTACTAACCTGCCCTTCTCCTATTCTCAGATTTTTTTTTCCTGCTGGTACTTTTGGTAAGACTGATTTAGAAGTCACTGATTTTAATATGTGAATCTCACAACTTCATATTCAATGTGACTGAAGTGATTTTAGACTTGAGTAACAGATGTCTATGTGTTTATTAACATGCTATCTTGGACTGGCCAGATTTGTATTGCACATGTAATATCTCTTTGGACATTATTTCCATTTAAATGAAAATATTTGGAGACTCTACTTTCTTCTGGACTTAGATATGCCTTTGACATCCAGCTCATTCACTAAATCTTCCTTTAACCTGTCTACTGTGAAGCTGAGTCAACCCTCACCCAGTTGAATTTTTTTTTTTATCAAGCATCTTTGTTAGCCTTGTCTTCTGTTGTTTGAACATTTGATGCGTGTATATCATGTGCTCCTTTCTAAATCCTACTGGGTCCACATGATGCTACCTATGTATTATGGATATAGGGCCATCTAATGGGATATGGATAGCCTGTAAAAGGCCATACTCTTGAAGAAAACTGATGCTCCCAAAGACTATAAAGTGTCACCATCTCCTCAGTTAGGGGTACGACTTTATGAGCCCCTTCCCTAGCCATTCTATTATCTGAGCAGGCTTGATCTTATGCAGGACCTAGGAATACAGTCACAGCTGCTTTGTAAGAAAACAATGTGCTTTAAAGTCCTGTTCACTTGACATATTTTTTTATCATTTGGACAGGGGTTTTATCTTGTAGCTACAATCTTCTGTATTATATATCTTCTCTTTAAATTTCTTGCTTTGTTTTTCCTTTTGAACAAATTGACTCCATGATTATGACCTTATGTGAGTGACTAATTCAAAGAATGACTTGTCTTCAGTGTTCAATTTTTGTAACTCTTACTTGGTGCTAATGATTATATCTGTCTTATTATTTGGGTACTATACCAGGTTAAAGCTTGCTGAAATAAACACATACTTTTGTTTTTTAGAAGACATGAAATGATAGCTTTATATTGTTTTGAGTTCCTTCTCAACAAATGACTCCTCTCCTATATGCCAAATATTATTAGTGCTAGGGAGAGACAAATGGCCAGATGTGGAGAAATCAGAATCTCATAGAATTTTTAGACTCAAGTCTTAATTATTAGCTTATAATCATAATAATAGGGAAGTGGCATTCTAGTGCCAGTTTCAATATTGCCTGTTCACTTTTCATTGGCAGAATAGGGACATGCGTGCAGTATACTTCCTATACTCTGTACTGTGGGTGTCTTGATGACTCATGGGCTTTTAAGTCCTGCCCATTTTCTGTAATAGGCTATTATCCTTAATATTTGTACAAAGAGGTGTTGACTATTGGGTTTCATCTCTAACAACATTGTCCATAACCCTGATGAGCTGAAACAAAGGCTTTTTCCACCTTTGAGTTTAGAAACAGCTTATCCAGATTTCTTTTTTAAATTCACACAATACATAATTTTCTATTAAAAGGGTTTATCTTTTTTACTTCTGTTTGAAATATTTTTCTCTCTTCTAAATAAAATCTTTCTTGGAAAGAAACTAGGCTTTTCATAAAAGTCTTAATACAATACCTATCCTTCCAGCATTGTGTCTTCTGACTTTAATATTTGTTCAGGTTTGGTAAGCCTACCATGAATATTTTTGTCATTGAAGACTAAATGCTTTGTGCAGTTTGAATAAAAAGAACATATTCAAATTTTTGGGACAACATACAAGAGTCTGTGGGATAGAAGTGCCTCCAAAGTAAATGGAAGTCTGAATTCACTACAGTTCTGGCCTCATGGCAGTGTGGATATCGTCTAGAGCTTGGAGTCTGTTGTGTTATACCTATAAACTGGAGTTCATGTGGTATAGTTAGGTCCTATGCTGTGGAGTATCCAACCATATCCACAAAATAACTGATAGGCAGGAAATATATGCAGCTGCGGTAAACTGACTGATATCCAGGCATTTGCTATGTCCAGTAGTTGCAAACATCAATAGTTAGCCAGACAGCAGTCAGTTGGTTGCATCTAGTTAGTAATTTTTCCTTTTACCCTAATACATTCTATTGTTTTGGCTGGAGGGTGACTTGAAATAAAGTTGTCCCCTGAAAAGAAGTGCCTTCTGGTAGATTTAAAATAGTGACTAAGCAATCAAGAATCCAGAAGTTTACTTTACATTATACCAACATGAGAGAATCATTTTCTGGGACTGTAAAATTTGCAGAGTATAAGCACGCTCTTGTAAAGAGTGTGAATAAGTAAGAAGGCCCCAAAGGGTCATGATGCATGAATGGGTGTGGTAGCATCATCTCTGAGACCAAGTTTAGCACAGTTTATTATATAGGGAAGAATACCAAGCAAACACTTCATCTTCCAAAACCTCTAAGTGGTCAACTGTATTTAGGGTGGTAAGAAACATACTTTAATAATGAGAATCAGTAGATGCATTGGAGGCACGCAACACTTCATTTCCTTGGTCCGCATAGTGAACAACAGTTTTCCAAAGTCCATGTGGACATATCATCAGAAGGAGATGAGGCACGTGTGAAGTAAGACATACTGTGGGGACAAGAGTTTAGCCATTGAAGACTGACAGGGTCTTTTCCAGGGAAGCTGATGGAATTTAGCAAGAGGTGTCTCTTCCAATAGAGAAAATAGCCTACTTTTACCCCCTACTTGTTAAATCTGTTGTTTCTCAGGAGCTCACCATGGAAAGAGCCCAAATTCCAGTGTTAAGGACATTTTGATCTGTTCCTCAATCAGTGCATGTCTATGGGCTAGCCTCAGGGCTAAGAGTTGTTCTCTTGTAGAATTTTTAGAGGGTTCCCTAGGAAGTCCCATAAAGAGAAACTAACAAAAACAAAAAAGATCAAAACCAGTCCATGTTTCCAAGCGTTTTGAACCAAGATATGCTTTTTTTTTCCCTACAATAATGCCAATCATTACCAAGCAAACTTGCTGGTAAAATGAGTTTGGTTTTGTCAGAAAATTCTCTTTCAGAGTAGAAGACTGGGTGGTCCTAGAAATAAGAATATCCTTGCCTAAAAACCATTCAAAATTGACAAAGAAATCATTCTTCTATTATTCATTTAATATTAGAATATAATTAATAGCATAAAATAATAAGAGCTGTCAGGTTTCCAAAACTCTCATATAACTTCAGAACACATGAATAATTTACTTAACTAAATATAGATGTAATACGTGTCTTTTGAATATCAGAGTTCCATGGAAATCCAAAAGTTAGCTTCATACCAAAAAAGGATTAAGTCTGGAATTTTTTAAGTATGTAAATGTTTCAAATATTTAGCTGAGTAGGGTCATTATAAAATAAAATCACGGTGATAAAATGCAAAATTCACTTGAAAAACAGGTTTACTACAGATTAATTGATAGGCATTTAAAGTATGCCACCTGATGATTCTGACATAGTTATTATATGGCAGGGAACTTTAGCCACAATAAACACAGTAAGCTTGCCCATCATTCTGCGATGTTCCATGTCCCTTGGAATTACTTCTTTCATTCTCTTCCTGGTTGCTCCCCCCCCCCCATGGAGAAACCACTGCTCTGTAATTTGTCTCTAGAGATTCATTTGCATTTTATAGAATTTGTCATTAGGAGAACAATGCAAGCCATGTATTAATATCCCTTTGTCTCATTTCTATCACCCTACATAATTACTTTGAAATTCATCAATGTCAGAGTTTGTAATGAGGGCTGTCCCATTGTGTAAATACTTCACAATTGATTTTTTACACTTCAATCTAGTTTATTTTTAGTAGGACATATTATTTGTACATCTTTGTGGGGGTATATTATGGTAATTCAACACATGTATACAATATTTAATAATCAAATCAGGGCACAAGCATTTCCATCTCTTCAGCCATTAATCATGGTGTGTGCTGGAAATGTAACACTCCTAGTATTTCGAAGCATGTAGCTTGCTTCATCATATAGTAGCACACTGTGGACACCTCCTTCCATCCCTCCTTTATACATTCCTGTCTCTAGTGACCACTACTCTGTTCCTTCTTCTACAAGCCTGACTTAGTTTCCAAAAAATGGAGAAGAACATGTGGTATTATTTTTTGACTTATTTCATGTATTATAACAGCCTCCAGTTCTATCAGCATTGCTACGAATGACACAGTTCCATTCTGCAGCTGGTTAACATTCTGTGCTAGTTTTCCTGTGTGTATGTGGTATGTATGCTTGTGTGTCTGTGCAGATGTTACACCCATGTGTACAAGCTAGAGATAGAAGTTAGATGTCTTCCACTATCAGTGCTTCAGAAGGATTGGCTGCCCAAGGAGCCCCTGTGATGGTCCTGTATTCCTCCCCTTCAAGGACTGGGGAGCCACACTATCATGTTTTGTCTTTATGTGGGTGCTGGGATCAAGTCATTGTGCTTGCTTAGCAAGTAGTTTACCTAGCAAACTGTCTTGCTAGTCATTGATATTCTATTTTCAATATATGTTATTTTCTTTATCCATTCATCTAAAGGACATGTACTTTGATTCTATAACTTAACAACTGAATCAAACTGCAAAAGTATTATAGTATAATGATTCCATTAATTTAAATATATATGCAGATTTAGAATGTTTGAACATATGCTGGTTTTATGTTTAGGGTTTTTGTTGTTTTTCTTGTTTGTTTGTTTGTTTGAGAAAGCTCTATATTGCTTTCTAGGATGACCACAGTGATTCTCACCAACAGGATATGTGTTCCCTTTTCTCAGCGTTCATTGGACTGCTTTGGTTTTGTTATTATAATACCCATTCTCAATGGGGCACAATGGATCCTCACAATGGTTTTCATTTGCTTTTATTTTTCCTTACTAGAGATCAAGTCCAGTACTACATGCAGGTATGTTTAGCCTTCTACTACTGGGGTACATCCCAGTGTTCTGTGATTTGGGTTTGCATTTTACAAATGAGACTGGGCATATTTACATGCCCTTGTTGGCCCCTTATAAGACTTCTTTTGAGGAATGAGTATCTGTTTAGTTCTTTTGCTTATTGTTGGATCTTATTTTATTATTCTAATCATGTGTATATGTGTCATGGGAACCTTATTCACATGAATGAAGGTGCTCTTGGAAGCCAGAAGAGGGTGTTAGATCCCTTGACACTGGAGTTACTGATGGTTGTAAACCTGAGTCCTCTGCAAGAGCAATAAATGCTTTGATGAATCACCGTCCTAGTCTTTGTTTACTATCATTTTAAAAATCAGATATTATGATGCTTCTAGCTTTGTGTATATGAGAGATTCTTAATTTGCTTTTTTCTTCATGTATTTTATTTTTTAAAAAATATTTTTCACATTTTGAGAATTTCATCCAATGTGTTCTGATTATGTCCAGTCTTCATTTCTTCTCTCCAACTTGCCCCAGATGCTACCACAACACCCCCTTTCAACTTCAACTTCATTTCTTCTCCTCCTTTTCCTTTTTTTTTAAAATTCTATTATATCCCGTTAGTGCTGTTAGTGTGTACATAGCTACATAGATGTAGGATCATCCTATGGAGCATGGAAAAACCTACCAGTTACAATACCATAAAGGAAACTTACTGACTCTCCATCTCCTAGCCACAGTAGTCTTCATTCAGGAGTGGGACCTTATGAGCCCCTCCCTCCTCTATTCTGAAATTTTGAGTGGATCTTGCGCTGAACTCATGACCACAACAACCATGTCCTAAAGGTAGCATGTTATAGCATTCTTCTATGTCTTCTGTCATTTACTCTCTTTTTACTCCCTTTTCTCTAATGTTCCTGGTGCCTTGGGCATTAATACTGATGTCATCCTTAGAGCTGTGCACTCAGCCACTAACTTTGAGAATTTTGACAAGTAGGAAGTCTGCCCTGATCACTACAAAAAATAATCTTTACTACCAGCTGTGAGAGCAGCCACCAGTGTGGACAGCTAGATAGATTGATCAATCGATCTATTGATACATACATACATACATACATACATACATACATACATACAGGAGTTTACATACAAATCTTAGTATCTTGAGTTATGCTCTTCTTTTGCCTGATTTTGAGTCTTTATGATTAATATATTTATTGATTTTTATGCATCTTTTATGATATGATTTTTTGCTGATGCCTTACACCACATTCATTAATCTGAATATATTCAAACATCCATAAATCTCTAGCATGATTTTCTGAGCCATGGTATTTGACATTTTGATGAACTAGGAAATTTGGTTTGCTGGTATTGTATTGAGAAATCTAGCATTTGTTTTCATCACTGATAGTAGCCTATATTTTGTATATTTTTTCTTGTTTAGGTATCAGTGAATAGTGATCTAATAAAGATTATGACAGAATTCCTTCCATGTCAAATTTGGAATAGATTAAGAAGAATTGAGATTAGTCTTCTTTAGGTAATGCTGCTTGGGATAATCAGTATATATAAAATAATATTTAATAAAGTTACTCCTGTCTTGCATCAAAAGAATATGACTCAAACTATGATATGTATTTATTAGGTTCTGCATAATTGCTAGAAGAACACCCCTAATATACATCTCTAATGCTAGTCTGGCTACTACCCCTTTGCTGCTATCCTTTGCTGGATAATTTTTGTTCTCCTTCAGAGGTGTCATAGTAGTATATTTGTGTTGATCTCTGTACAGTTTTTATAGCTGGTTTTCTTACCAGTTTTATTAAACAGCTTTTATGAGTTATAGATGCTTCAGATTTGGTTATAGGAGAGTTGAAAAGTATACTGTGGGATTCCTCCAGCTTCAGATGATCTCAGCATTGTCTGTCTCCATGATCTAGCCTTGCCTGCAGCAGTTCTTGAAGGTAGTTGCTTGACTTGGTGCTGGAGGAGGACTTGTGACAATAGCTGCCACATATCTGTGGAGTGGGATCTGGAAAGGTCTGTTCTTTGGGCTCTCAGAGACAGAGATACCAGGTATTGTAGAGGCAACTGTCATAGTCTGAAACCTCTAAGATTCTGAAGAAAAATATGAGAGATGATTGAGTCTGTGCTACTTATGACCAGAATAAGATAGAATGAGCTCATGTCCTGTTGGCATCTATAGCACTGGTAATTGTGGAACATGGTTAGATAGTATGTGAGGGACCCTGCCCAGGCTCCATTAGGAAACAGCTAATATTAGGGACTATAACACCCTTACCTGCTTTAACAAAGCTGAAGAAACCAGTTAGTACCCTGTGTAGGAAAGCACAAGTGGAGACCTTCCCTAGTTTCTGTAGAGAACATAGCAGGAGGATTTTGAGCTCATAACTATGGTACCCATCATTCTAAAGCTTAGTATGCTAAATAGCAGGCAGTCTTCCATCTATTGAGCTACAGTGATTGAAGGCTTCTGATAGGATCATGGGTTCAGCTACTAGCCCCTAAGCTAAGATGGTATCTGTGGCAATTGGGCAGATCCTTATTTGCAGCAAAGCAGTTTCTTTCCCACCAGCCTCACAGATTTCATGCTTGCATGTGCCATGGAATATTCCTGCAGCTAGGACTCTGATCTACTGATGTAATTAGTATGTTCCTTTTGCCAACATAGCTGAAGTGTGAGTTGCTGTGTTCTTGGCAGTGTTTGTTCACCTCTCCTAGATTTTGGATATCAGCTCTTCTTTGCTAATATTTAGACACTCTTTCTTTTCTTACTCGATGGTAGACTAGCCCTCAAGGTACCTCTATGTAGCCATTTTGTTCTGTGAAAAAAGAAAATGTAGGTCAAAAGAGAACACATGAATGCCATCTCCTATAAGGAGCAGAGCAGTGCTCTAGGGAAACTGCCATCTAACACTGATAAATCATCAGATGTACATCACTGTGCCTTAGACGTCACTTCAGTCCCTAAAAAAATCCTATGATCCCCTAAGGCCCATGGCTTTGCCAAACCGCTTTACCCTTTTACATGTCACAGACCACCATACCCTCGTCTGGGTACTTTGCCTCCTCTCTCTAGCTTTGGAAATAGAGCGTTTTAGAATAAAACTTTCCCTTTCTATTTTGTTAGTGCTCTGCTAGTCTTGTACAAAATATGTCTTGTTCTTTTCTCAACACCATTTGTTTTCCTTCCTACTTTTAGTTAGTGGTCCTTAATCATATTTGAATTCTTATAATGCAATTTTCAAGTATGTAAGCATAGCAAAGTATAGTTGTAGCATTTTAGATATATTAAAATTTTTATATATAGCACTAAAGTACTATGATATACAGACTATGAAGTCTATTTAGGTTATGTTTTATTAGAAATAAACTCTGATTAATATTACTCAATTTACTTTAACAAACCTAAGATTATATATTTTATTAAAAAGATTTTGAAGATGTTTAGGTTTATTCTACATGTCTGTGGAAGGTGACAGAGCTCAAAACTTCCTATGTGTTATCCTACTAGATGATCCAATAGTATTTCTTCTAACCCAGGAATAAAGTGATATGGGAAATTTGACACCATTGTGTATCCTGAGGTCCCTTGCATATCTACACAATCCAGTCACTTTCTCAAATGTATCTTTTCAGGCCAGAAGAAACAAATACTGCTTATCCTGGCATCTTTAGAAGTCAGTACTTATTATAATACCAAAAGGGGGAAATCTTAATTATTGAGAGAAAGACAGATAAAACTACAAATATAAATAATGGAGGAGCCACATTGAAAAAGAAAGCTAACTGATAATAAACAGAAGTCCCAACAATGTTTTATCAGTAGACACTCTAACATAATAAACTAAGAATAGGACTTATCAATCAAATCCAAGATACTGGCTTCAGAAAAGACTCTTCAATATCCATTTGAGGAGTCATCTTGTGCTGAGATTTGGCACGCAGACAGTCCATGCTAATGCATGACCATAATCCAAGTGACTGGCAAAAGTAGATACTCTCTGGGGGTCTACTTCAGGCACCAAAATTGCTGATATAAAATAATATGCTTGTTTCAATAAAAATGAGAAGATAATTTATTCTAAGGCAAATATGACATATTCCACTATGGAGGAAGTTACATCAGCTTTTGAGGTCACCTAACTAAATAAAATAATAAGGAAATACATTTTCCAAATACCTTAGTAGGGACATTTAACAAAACAAGGTTTCTGATGTGATCTTTGCATTCTTAGATTTGATCTTAGTAGGAGTTGGGCCTCATCTAAGCTTATTCCCAGAGAGTATCTCTAATACTTAAAAGAATGTTAAAGTCAATACAATGTTAAGGAGAATGTCTATTAAAGGGACTAAGATAGACTATGATAATTTTAGCTCCCCTGCACCTCATCCAAATCTTTGCACACTTCCAATGCTCTAGACATCCAAGACAAAGCACTTACCAAGATCTTTCACATCCATAAAGCTTCTTCAGATCACAGCAAGACAATGATGATGATGCTATGAGAGTTGAACTGGTTGGACTGACAGATACCAATGTTTGGAGTTGTTATACAATCTTAGTTCTGAAATTAACATGCATTCTAGAACCTCTTCAATATTTAGCATCAGTTTCACTGAAAACATCCCCCTCTCTTCTGGGCACAAAGTAGTGCAGGAATGGGTCTACAGAATGTACTTTCGCTATTCTCATCTGCACACAGCAGTCTTTGGGGAAAGGAAGGGAATAACTCCCCCCAGAAGAAAACCAAGAGAAGAGTGAAATGCTTCAGGCTCTGGACTTTCTAGTATCAAACTAAAAGGCTTTTGGTGGAGAAACAGGAAATAACCTACTTGAGTTTCATTGTGAGAGTCCTGAGATCTAGGGAATAAACTTGGATATGAAGAAGGTAAATTTTGAAAGCTGAGGCAAAATCCCAGTCTCATCAAAATGAATGGTACTAACTTCAAGTGAATACAGCTGTTGTTTTCTTATTCCAGCTTAGTATTTTCTATTAAAGCACTTCATTGAAAAAGGGAACTTCCTGAGAAGGTTATCTTTGAACTTGATTCCATAAAATATTATAGTTGTTCCTACACAGGAAGGAAATGTTCTTATACATCTTTTCATTTGAGAGATAGTATAGTGGTTTGTTTTAATTGTCAAGTGAACACAGTCTGGATTCATCAGGGAAGAGAATCTCAGTGCACAGTTGTCTAGATCAAATTGGTCTATGGGCATTTCTTCAACTTGAGTATGATAATTCGGATGGAAAAGTCCACCTACTGTGGGAGACATCATTCCCTAGGCAAAGGGTCCTAAGCTATGTGAGGGTGGAGAAAAGGAGCCAAGCTAAGATTGCATGAATTTACTGTTTGGTGTTCTTAATAATAGATGCAATGACCAGCTCTCCAAAGGTTCTGAGCTGTGAGTTCCCTGCAAAGATGAACCTGGGATTAAAGACAGATGGTAGGTGACCTCTCACCATCTTGTTACCTCTTGTTTCCACAGGTCCTTTGTCATCCAACAAATCCCGAGTAGCAATCTGTTCATGGTGGTGGTGGACAGTAGCTGTCTCTGTGAGTCTGTGGCTCCTATTACCATGGCACCCATTGAAATCAGGTATATCCTTTTGTGTGTGGGGGTCCAGCCACTATGGCTGCCACTGGTAAAGGGGAAGCAACTGTAAGTCAACTGGAGGGAGACATGTCAGAGAGAAAGGTTCCATCCTTTACCTGTATATAGAGAGAGGTAGTTAAGCTACTTTAGTGCCAAGTTTTGACCCTGAAATTCAGAGTGAGAGAAGTCATTGTCAGAAGCCCACCTTAACTACAGTCAACATAATGAATCCCTTAAGTGTGAACGGCTAAAGGCTCAGAAGATCAGACGACGTCCGGAGTCCTGCCACGGCTTCCATCCTGAGGCAAGTCTGAGAAGCGTTGCCATTTTTTTTTTAAGATTTATTTATTTATTATTATATGTAAGTACACTGTAGGTGTCTTCAGACACTCCAGGAGAGGGTGTCAGATCTCATTCAGATGGTTGTGAGCCACCATGTGGTTGCTGGGATTTGAACTAGGGACCTTTGGAAGAGCAGTTGGTGCTCTTAACCGCTGAGCCATCTCTCCAGCCCTGCCATTTTCTTTTCTCATCAGATTCACAATGAGTACCTCATAGTGACCAAGAACTGCGCTAAAATCTTGACTCAAGAGAAAATAATTCCTTTCACAAAACTAAAAAAAGGGATATACAGCAGCTAATAGATCTGGATACTCGACCCATCTGTGTCTTATTTCATCTCCACTTAGTAATTTACTAATTGTTTCCTTTGGTGTATGTATGTGTGTATATATATATATGTGTGTGTGTATGTATGATATATATGTATATACATATTTATAGTGTTTATATATATTAGATCTTTTTCTGTCTTTCTTATTTTAGATATGTTGCAATTTTATCATGCAGGAGGAAGCTCTATCCTAGTTTATCTTAAGTAGAAGATAAAGTGAATTCCCACTGCTTATTTCAGATATCTTCTTGTTTACAAGAAATTTGCGTAAAGAAAGTGACAATTTTAGTATCACATGGTCACCTCTAATGGAGCTGAATAATAAGCAAGACCAGGGCTGTCTAGCCTTTTGACACTTCAATATTTTGTCATTTATAAACCTGTTGGCCTGTACTCATTGGTGTCCTGAGCACCAGGTTAGATATACCTGCATCCAAACCCCTTCATTGCCACACCTATGATGATAAGTGCAGAATTAAGCTCACTCCTAACAAATGTGAGTTTATATACATTCTTCAGTGACACCATTTTAGACCAAGAAAAATAAATTTATAAATGAACTCCACTTCTACCACTACACAAAATGGAAAGCTTGCCTTCATCCATAACTATAGAGAGATTTAATGCCTACTATTGAAAAATGTCACCTCAGCCTTCTTCATGTCTGTGCATGTTCAAATAACACATAATTATAATGTTCTATAGGCTATCTGCTTTATAAGATGTTAAAAGTCAGTATACTACCCATAATAAGTACTGTCAGTATTTCATCTATAATTGATTACAGTTTGTTAAGAATTTTTATTTCTATACTCAAAGGTGAAATTGATAACAGCATGTTGTATATATCATATGTACTATGAAAAAAACCTTTTTAATGTTTCAATGAGCCCAGTCAAATGTCACTATACAAATATAAACAATTTGAGTTAAAATCAGGAATTGAGCTGGGTGTGGTAGCTACACCTATACTGCAGAACCTGGGAGGCAAAGGCAGGAAGAGAACAAGTTCAAGGCCAAATGTAGGAACAGAATGAGACCCTGTCTCAAATGAATAGCTTTCAGGAACTGGGTACTTGGACAACTAGGTAATTAAAATAAAAGCTACTAGAGTTAACATGATAATTTTTTGGTAATTGAATATAAGATAAACATATAAGAATTGGTAGTTTCTTTCTTTCTTTTTAGAATAATGAGATTGGGGTCAATATAACCAGAAAGTAATTCTATAAGGAAACAGTAAAAAAAAAAAAAAAAAAAAAAAAAGCATATATAGATATATAGATTAGTCTTTCATGACAAAATAGCAGCCCGATGAATAGGCTAGAAATTAGAAAGGTGCAATATTGTCTAAGGCTAGAAACTATGGAAGAAAACAGACCCGTTTAACTGTTTTAAATGATTTGACCTACCTAGGAAAAATTTAACAAAGCCAGTAGCAACTTTAAAGAAGTTCAAATGATACTTATTAGTAAAAGCCTAAGATTGTTAAAGTAATAAAAGGTAGAGACACCTAGCTCTAATTCATGGCAAAAACAGTCTCAATCTTTACACCCTTACTCTGGATCCCTTTCTCATCACCAAAGGCATAGTCAAATCTCCCGGAATGGGAGAGACATACATCTAGAAGTTTTTGGCAAAATAGAGAACAGTTGAGAAAATAAATGCCCATTGATCAGAAAACAGCCAAAGAGAGTAGGAAAATACCGGATCTATCAACATGTCTAGAAGCATTTAAGAGAAAGGAACACAGAAGACGATATTTCCAAAACAGGTCTCTCTCTCCCAAATGAAGAAGAAAGATGGCTAGAGAAGCCTCTGTACTGACTGTGCTGCTCAGATCTATTCAGGGCCTACTTCCTCTCCAACTAGAAACTATTGTGCTTTTGTAGCATTATAGCAAACTCCTGCACCAGTAGCCCTTTGCCTCTTGAATGATCTACATCAGTACTTCCCAGGCGATGGGAAGTCACGACGCCTTTGGCAAACCTCTATCTCTAAAAATATTTACATTACAATTCATAACAGTAGTAACATCACAGTTATGAAGTAGCAATGACAATACTTTTATAGTTATGGATCACTGCAACAAGAAAAATTGTATTAAAGGGTCCCAGCATTAGGGAGGTTGAGAACCACTGCCCTACATCATTTTCAGAAGGGCTGGGGGATGTGGCTCAGTGATTAAGAGCATATACTGCTCTTGCAAAGAACCTCAATGTGGTTCTCAGCACCTGCTTTTGGCGGCTTACAATTGCTATGACTCCAATGGTTCAGATGCTCTCTTCTGGACTCACAGCCCTGACACACATTAAAAAAATTAAAATAATTCAAAGAGTGATTTAAATATTTTCTATGTTAACAACTGTAGTTAGCTATTTGGATCTCTAACTTGATGGGATTTAGAAAAATCTGTGTCCTTCTATCACTGAGTCAGAAGACCCAGGGACCCTCATCAGTATGAAAATTGTAAAGCTTCTGATCCTCCCGGGAGCCATTTCTGTTCTAACCAGCCCCTGCTTTTCCCACAGGAGAATGCAAGGGAGTGTGGGGGTGCATCGAGTCTCCAGGCCCAGGTGGTCTTGCTGCTGCTCCCCCTGGCTTCAAGTCTCTTCTCAAGGTGACACTATGGGATGTTCTTTTGGCATGCTATAAATCATGGATAAACTGTGAACCCAACTATGGTGCAACATAGGAGACATAAGCATAGCCCAGCCATCAGCATCTCATGATTTTAAACTGTGCGTGATAGAAACTCTAACCGGTACATTGACAAAAAGTTATCTTTTTACTTTGCCAGTCATGCAAATGTGAATTTGCCACATGATCACCCTTCATCAGAAATGGGGCTGTACTGGGTAGGCAGTGTCCTTCTGCTTGAAAACCATGGAAACCAATTTAAAACTGTGTACTTTTTAAATAAAGTATATTAAAATCATAATCACCTTGTCTGGCATTTATCAATTTGTGGGCTGAGAACACAGTCTAAAAAAAAGAAAGAAAGAAAGAAAGAAAGAAAGAAAGAAAGAAAGAAAGAAA
>JADRCD010233629.1:2390-27079 GCA_019843815.1 Montemys delectorum | reverse complement strand
ATGTATATATATATACATATATATATATATGTATATATGTATATATATACATATATATATGTATATGCCACACACACACACACACACACACACACACACACACACACACACAAGGTGAGGATGCTCTTCCATATTCAGTTATGGGGAACCCTTATTGATGCTGGGGAAAAGCTTTATAGGTACTGCCTGCTGTGGAAGGATCAGCACGCACCTGCTAGTAGCTCCTCAACTATATTCTATAAGGAAGACCTATGATATCATTGGTTCCCTGGAGTGAACACTGATGAAATCAAGCCTTGGTTTTATTTGTTATCTTACAATAAGGCTTAGATATTGTTTACATCTTCCCTTTGGAAGGCATTTTATCAACATGCTTTCACACACACACAAAAAAAGTTGTTCACATTAACATATGAGTATACATACAGAGACACATATAGGAACACACACACACACACACACACACACACACACACACACACACACACGTACTTTCCCATATGTGATCACATGTTAAATAGTTGCTAGTAACAAAGACAATGAGCAGGTATTTGGCTTCAACCTGTGAAATTTAAAAGTCTGAAATCAGATCGAGTTTATATTCTCTAGATACATGCCCTTAGATTGCATAGTTATGGTGACTCTCTTTCTCACTCTTTTATAGTTTCCATGGTTCTTGTGTTCCCACCCAAAGATGTGCTGGGCAAGTGCTGTACCTCACTGACCTACTTGCCTTGTCCCTGGTGTTAAAAGGCAGGGCTTCTAAGAAACTGGGGCTTGCCTTGAATTCATGGTATAGCTCAGACAGGCTTCCAAGTACTAATCTCACATCTTTGTCCCAAATGTTTGGATTCCAGGGGAAAGCGTGCAGTCTTTTACACATTATCCAAAGTATCTAATGAATAACTGAAAAATGAAACTATATCAGTCATTATACTGCTATAATTGAAAGCATTAATGAGTTGCCACTGGAGTTTTAAAAAGTCCTATTTAGTTGTATCTAGTCAGCACAATGGCTCTAAAAGTTCCATTGCTTAGGTTATGATAGTATCAAGTACTGAGGAGCAATGTTAGCCAAGACCCACTCCTGGTAAACAATATTGTGTAATTCACGATTTCAGGTTCCAGCATAGGTACTTCTCAGTAGGGACTAAAGGGGTCTCTACATTTCTCTTACTCATAGCAGGACATTTAGGAGCAAAGCCAGCCCTATCAATTTGGTGAGCTAGAGCCAAGTGTGGCATAGAAGGCATTCATAAAAGCTTGCTAGCATACCAGAGGCCTGTGTTATACACTGACAGAATAGGAACAGTGATGACTGGCAGCCGACAGACAAACCTTCCTGAATGTCTGGCATTCAGAACCTGATCTAGCAGAACTACTTTCATGAAGGCCTTAAAATCAGACAGACTGTTGAATTATGTGCCCAGCCTCTGGGCCTCTTCAAAAGCTCTCCTTGAATTTGATTTAATTTTACTTCTTCTACGACCTTGACTGATCGGTTAATTATATGTCACAGGAAGGGGTTCATGTATGTTCGTCACTCAGTCAGGTATTGTCTCTGATAGATTCCCTCCCAATCCCTTGTAATGTTAGAGTTACTGCCCACCAGACAGAGATCCTCCCCACTGTCTTCTAGATCCACCACTATGTAAGTACCGGTATCAAAACCTGAACCCACAATTCCTGATCTGTTGCTACATAAGTGCTCTTAGCCTGGGTGAGGGCTTTTTCTCTTTTGTTTCTACTGTCAGAACACATAACCCAAATGTTCCTATAGAAAACCTTTGCAACTTATAAAGTGAACATTAGCCAAATCAAATAACTTAGCCCCTGTTACTATGGATCTAATGAAACACACTGTTGGATGGTGTGGATTAGGCGAAGGTGCTTTGTGTACCTCAAACTGTGCCAATTGTAAAAAGCTTCCCTTTGGTTGATACACATTGGTCTATTCAAAGACTATGAGCCTCTTCATTTGCATACGAATGTGAAATAATTTTATGAATGTGCATGTGGGATTTAATTGTTTTTTAAACAATATACTCTTATCTTTTGGAAGCAATTCAGGCCATCAAAGGGTTGTCAGTGTGGAGCTTGCTAATTGCTTTCCAAAGCTCAGCCTCATGCCTCACTCCATTTGTGCTCTGTTCCCTCTAGTTCTGCATTTACTATCAGAAAGTTCATTTAGAAACCAGTCAGTCTTCCAGTGCTAATTCTGTACTTTTATTCAACAAGGACACAATGGGAATACTATTTGTAGCTGCCAAGGAGACGCATATAAACTTCTCTCTACGTTGTGTAAACTTCCATTGGAAACATAATTCAAAAACAGAATAAGTGCACAGTTATACAGCCTTAAGAATGGGAGCTGTCTGCTCTTCTGGGCTAGTGGTAAACAAAACCACTGTGAAGTTTGGACCTTTCAATAACACTGAGTCCAAGAGTTAAGCTTTACTCACTTCTACATTAGTTTCCAAGCCTTTTATGGCAGCCAATAGAATAAGGGGTCCTTAATCTAGCAGTGCTGTCCAACAGTGTTGCTACTGAGGTCTGTTACTGATTTTCATTTTTGTTTTGTTTAGTGGACACCGTTTTTCATCAATGTATATAAAAATCTCTGTACAAGATTGGAAAAACAGACATCCAAATTGTTAACATCACACAGATCATAGATTTTTTTCCAAATTCCTGGACTTTGAACACCTCATCAATAAAACATTGGGATAGTTGCTCATCACAGGACTCAAGTTTATAGCACTGTAGATACTCCATGCATGTTTAACTCTTTCTCAAGATTGGACAGCAGTCCTACTCAAATGATTGAACATTTCCATTCTCCACCATCATGAGTTATACAGCCAGGCTCTCCTAAGGCTCAATGTGCTTATAGTTTTACAATTACTGATATATACGCTTAAGCCTCAGAAAAACTTTTCGCTTCCTGAAAGCATGTCAGATGAGGTGGAAATTATCAGGGCAACCAAACAGAGATGATAGCCATGTGGACAGTTCATTAGAAAGATGATTAGAGACAAACAGCGGCAAATGTGTTGCATGTTCACAGCTCTGATGAGGTGCAGGGTTGTGTGATATTGAAAATGAAACACTCAAGCCATGTGAGAGCTTATAGGGAGAGAATGCCCAGTAAGAGGGAACACAGTTACAACTTTTTATGAGACAGACATGTTTAGTGGGCACAGGAAAGGAATGCTTGAACTGTTGAGACATGAGACACTTATGATATACTTTAGACTAAATTAGAGAGTACTGGAAAATGTGAGCAAGTGTGGAACTGTGTACTGTAGTTTGAAGACAAGTGAGGGAGACTGATATACTATGTTCTAAACGTAACTCAAGGTGTTTCTCACTATAGACATCTGTTTCTATGCAATAATTTCATGGATGAAGAACATGTCAATGTATTGCAGGCCCTCTTCTCCCTGCACTGTCCTGGTATGTTAGGAATCTAAGCAACTAAAAAAGAACTGTAAGTTTCTCCAAAAAGATAAAGTATTGTGAGCCTTCTGCTCATGCAACCTGAAAGGACAAATATTATCTGAATGTACTGAACCCTGAATAGATGGATTTACATGAATTTATCAGATTTTATATTTTAACCCTTAGCCCAAGAAGAAAAGAAAACATATTTGCAAACTGAAAATGATAAACACAGAAGCCTAGAAAATTAGATTAATGGTTATGAGCACATGTCTCTTTCATAGAAGCCATGTCTTGTTTCTAGGCCCCATTGGATGATTTATGACATGACTAACTGTAACTGCAGTGCCAAGGGATATGCCACTATTATGTAGCCTCTGTAGGCACTAGGTAGTCATATAGCATACAGACATATACATTCAACATTCTCATATCTATATCTATCTATCTATCTATATCTATCTATCTATCTATCTATCTATCTATCTATCTATCTATCTATCTATATCTATCTCTCTCTATATATAAATAACTATTTTAAGATGGTAAAAATGATAGAGCAAAGTGTGCTGATTGGGTTATATTTTTAGCTATAGCAGAAATAATTCAAGAAACAAAAACAAAAGAGATTCTTCTAAGTTTATATTATTTTTGTCTAAATTAATCTGATTTTAAGATAGTGGCCATATAGTTTAGTTGTTTATGCAAATAAGGACCTGCTAATCATTTGTTCTTGAAGAACTAAACCATTTCTTCTATAATCTCTGCTTAGCTATTAAGTGGGATGAGGTAGTTTTTTTTTTTTCTCTTGAAGTAGATGATAACTGAGACAGAATGTAAGCTTAAAGTTGAGTTGGCCTGGAAGTTTCATCAGGGTGAACAAAGTCCTCAAGACCAAGATGAGTCCTTCCTTGGATGCAGATCTCTGGCTGCATTGAGTTCATGAAAACATTTGTTTGTGCATACAGTGTACTTGCATTGACTGATGGAAGGACAAACCTTGTCTAGAACTTTCACAATTTCAATTACTCTATATAATAAGTGTGCAGAGTTGCAAACATTTTATTTACAACTTCTGTGTGATTTATTATTTTATTAGTATGCATGTGAAATAATTTTTTGTGAGTCCAGGCATGTGTTTTGGAGTGCATGTGGAGGCAGTTCTTTCCATTGAGAGTAGATTTTGCAATTCAATTAAGGGCATTAAGCTTGTAAGGCAGGTGATTTTACCAGCTGAGTACCTCAACTTCCATTGATAGCCAGCCATTGTGAGATTAACTGGACCAAAGACTTTAAACCATTCTAATAAATCCCCTTCATGTAGATGTATTGAGAGTCATTCTATAAATTCTCTTACTCTAGACAACCTTGACTAACACTCTCATATTCTATACCAGCTTTGGCAGTATTATTCAAATGGAGGCCCACATATTGTTTTGAATAAATGTTATACATGCAGGCAATATATGAGCAATTACACTTGTTCAGAAAATGCCAAAACACTTATTTTGTAAAATTTAAAATTCAACACTTATCAATACCCGGTATAATCATATCATTCTGATAACCATACAATTTTTAAAAATTCATTAATGAAAAAAATGTATTCAGTGAAAGAAAGACAGAAAAGAACTCCCCAGATCTCATACTAAGGCATCTTAAACAAAGTGTTAAACATTTTTCTTCTGCTTACATTGCAAAAAACAACCTCTGTCCTACCTACCCCAGTAGTTTGTCATGGGAATAAAAAGGAAAAAAGAAATCATAAGCAATCAGAAAGCAATTGACAGTGTTCATGCCAATACTCTTTTGTTTGTAAAATACCAACTTTCTTTTTAATTGGATTGGTAGAAAAATCTGAAAAGAAGATAAAGTAATTTTAATGCAAGTGTTTTGATCTGATATAAATCATGATCTGCCTAATGCACATCATGCCAGAAGATCTCCTCTCGTATATGTGTTACTGCATGATCATGAGGTTGTGAAAGAGCTAAAAGGATGAGAGAAATAACCTTTAATATAATAGCACATACATAAACTTTTTGCCTTAATTTTCCTATTTACTTTTGTTAGTTGAGTAGAAAGAAAAATGTGTCCATCTCCTGAGGACTCATGAAAAAATCATGAATAATAAACCTAGGTAATAGAAGTTGTTGATGTGAAGGGACATGATTTTTGAACAGTATTAAAAATAATAGACTCTTTTGTAAGCTTGAAGACATGTCTCCTACCTATACATTCATAACGTCACTCTGAACCCATGATAACTTTTAAATATAATCTGAAAGTTGTTCTTTCATATATTATATCACAATTTGAATCAACCCTTTGCTTCATTTGTTTAATAAGTGTTATTAACTCTTTGAAGTTATTAAATTTTAGGGCTTTACTGGAGATTGCTAATGTATCATATGAGTAGTTAGCTTCAGATATAGTTCACATTAACTCTGTTTTGGATGCTCCTTGGCAAATCACATCTATATTTGCAACTGATAAAGTAAGGAACAACTGAGTACTTCAAAACACAAACATGAAAACAGTGGAGATATTTTGTTTACCCTTAAGTTTGTTAATTTTTCTGTATGAAGGACAGAAGCAAAATGACAACAATCTTAAGTAAATGCCTGTGAACTCATTACTACAAAAATACGTAAATTCTCACTCCCCTTATTTACTAATGTCAAAACAGTTCTCATCCTTTGGTGTTTTCACTAAGTAGACAATGTAACTGCATAATATTTAGGATAAAGACTGTATACTGAAGGACATAACTCCAAATTTCTTGCTTTTCAGCTAAAATTAAGAACAAGACAAGACTGTCCAAATTCTCCATTATTACTCAATATAGTGCATGAAGCCTTATCTATAACATGGTAAGAGAAAGAAATAAAGTGTATACCAATAGGAAAGGATGAAGTAAAAATATCTTATACTATTGTTATCATACTAGTTATAACAGAGAAGAATCATATGACTTAATTCAGTGACTTAAATTTTTTTTGATGGTAATAGAATCTATAAAGACAAGATTAATAATCAAAATGTGTTTAAGAAAAGAGATGAAGTCAAAATGGAGGAGAAATAAATTAGAGGGTGATTCCATGGTCCAAGCAACAGATGAGAGTTTGAATGTTGCAGGTAGATTTTAGAGTCTACCTATGCTAAAGGTGAGCCAGAAGGTTTTGCTGACAGTTGCAATGTATACCTATATAACTACATAACTAACTACATAATTATACAACTAAGCATGTAAATAACTATAGCTAAATATCTATATAAAATATATAACTATAAAACTCTATAACTATGTTTTAATATATATTTATATATATATACATACATTCATGTATACAGTTAAGATGTTTTAGAATATGCTAGACTGAATTATGATTACTTAGTAATTGGAAGGGATGGGTTATAAAATGCAGTTACTAAAGCATTATTTATTAAATACAATGTGAAAAATTACCTTAAAACTTGTATTGTATGCAACAAGATTTATGGGAATTTCGGTTCAGTTGTCTTCAATGTACACCTATCTATCAGACTAACAAGATGGATCAGTGGGTAAGAAGACACTTGCTGCCAACTTACCAACCAGAAGTTTTCTTCAGAAATCACATGGTAAAAGGAAAAAAAAGTCTCTCTCACATTTCCTTCTCATCTCCTCATACACAGTGAACAAATATAAAAAGCATCCTATCAGCTCTCAGTTGCAGAGGTATGACTATCACAGAGTCTCTGATCTTAATAAACAGTATACAAGAAGCTTATAGATGTATCTGGAAGAGAGGCAGAGATCCAATACCTCTAGCTCTCTAGCTAAAATACTGCCTGGCTTTAGGGAACTCACTGAGCTTTGAAGGGCATAAATATCCTCATCTGTAGAGTGGGGTGTTATAGTCTTATCTACCTCACAGGATCATTGTTGATCCCAGTGGGGCAGGAGATGTGAAAAGACAGTTTAAAATGTTAACATCCCAGTGAATAATTTATGGCACATTTTAAATTTCAATTTGATTTCTCCCCTGGTACAACTTGGTAAAAGCATCCACTTCTCATGCTTGTTCACACCAATTCCCATGGCAAATTGCCTTCCTAAGCAAGTCAAGTGAACACCAGAGTAATCATGCAAAATTTGGACTTTGTGTGTTTGGGATCATTTATCCCTTCCTTCTCTCTCCCATCCTTCCTTTCTTCTGCACTTTCCTTTTTTTTTGACTTCATGTTTTTCTTTATGGTATCTCTGATTTTTCACTTAAATGCCTTATTTCTGATTAGTAAACAATATATGAAGCAATCTTATTAATAAGAATGATAACTGCAGTTCTGTGCATAGCCAACAGCATATTAATTTTAAATATTGTATGAAAACTCTCAGAGACACTTTGAATTATCTTAATCAGTAATTTTGAATAGTTCTAATATCTTCCTTATGAAAGGCAATTTATGTAACACATTTTGAGAGATGCATGGCTATATTTTGAATTTAGGAGCAATAAAGTAAGCAGGATATTATAAAAATAAAGGACAACTTCAATGCTGAGCTCATTCTTATTATTTATCACCTTCCCAGAGCAGTCAAGGGAGAGCACTGCTTATGTTATACTCGACGTTCAGCTTGTTTCCCCAGCCAAAGAATAGAGAGAACACTATATAATATGCAATATTATATGAGTACAGCATCACTTCTTTGATTGTGACTCCATTGTTTTTATTGAAAAATTCAAATGTATCTTAAACTTTTGAAAAACTGTGTTTGCATTCATTAATAATTCACCTATCAAAATATTACTACAAAATCTTTTAAGCATAAGAACTTGAAAACTTAAGGAAACCTTGCCCTAGCTCACGGTTAACTGAAACTAATAATTTCTAGGGTTTGAGTTAATTTTACATTTTTACAAAGATAATATTAATAAAAATTTCCAAGACAAAGCTCTCTGTGGTCTGTCTATGTATCATCATTTGTCCACATGTAACATTTATGGAAACTTTATCAGAATTGAAAAAGATTGAAAAACCCATACAAATAATGGTTCTTTTCTCTTGGAGTTCTCTAGGTTTAAGTTGGAGAGGTAACAGTCCCTAAGACATATGAACATTGGCTACAATTAGATAGCCCTGTACACCACTGACGATGGTTTGGTAGGGTTAGATTGACCCTGATTTTGAGTAGATATATCATAAAGGGACTTAATTTGTGTCATGATGAGAAAGCATAGGAAAGAAAGTGGCTAGAGGGAAAAAATGTCCCAGAGTTACCTGTTCATGGTGCTTTGGAGATTGTCACTTGTTTAATGTGTTAATTTTCTTTCCTTTTTAAATTTTTTATTGGATATTTTCTTCATTTACATTTCAAATATTATCCCTTTTGCCTCCCAAAATCCCATATCGCCTCCTCTCTTCCCCTGCTTTTATGAAGGTTCTCTACCACCTACACATCCACTCCTGCCTCCCTTCTGTAGCACTCCCTACACTGGGGCATTGAGCCTCCACAAGACCAAGGTCCTCTCCTCCTATTGATGTCCCACAAGGCCATTCTCTGCTACATATGCACCTGGAGCCATGGATCCCTCCAAGTATACTCTTTGTTTAGTGGTTTAGTACCTGGGAGCTCTGGGGGTTCTGGTTGGTTGATATTGTTGTTCTTCCTATGGGGTTGCAAACCCTTTCAGCTCCTTCAGACTTTTATCTAACTCCTCCATTGAGGAGCCTGTGCTCAGTCCTTCAGAACCTCTCAGGACACAGCTATATCAGGTTCCTGTCAGTAAGCCCTTGGGTTTCATAGTCTCCTACTATGATATTTTTCTAACATTTGGAAAGTGACTGTGGACAACACTACTACATAATACTCCAAAGTAGGTTGATATACTCAGAAGCCTAGGGCAAAAATGATTAAATGGATTGCAGATTTGATTCCCACTACTTATATACTACTTATATAAAAAAATCACCTTTACTTCAGTAATACTAGTGTGTTCTGTTTGCCTCACAGAACAACATTGACTAGTAGCAAAGCTCCTTGTTTCTCAAAGAGATATCACAGAAATTATAAAGCAATAATAGTTTGTCAGGAGTCAACAAACTCAGAAAACCATATAGAAAGTCATATAGAAAACATTGCATATGTATATATGTCTACACAGCAGAGTAATGCTAAATATCTCAACAGAGTCTGTTTTGTATGACAGGGCCTCCCTTGACATGGCTTTATAATTCCTTCTTGATGGCTTCTGTACTTACAGAACCCAGTGTCATCCTTACATCTTCTCACAGTTTTTTGTTCCTAACTTTGCTCTTTGAAATGGTAATGGTCAGACTCCTTCTCTCATTGCACATTCAAATACATTGTCTTCTATTTGCACATGATGTATGCTAGGCTTACTGCTATATTTTTATGCCCAGCTGTCCTGACCACTTCCTCTGGACAATTTTTGGTGTTGTGTTTTAAAAGGAAGATGCAGCTGTAGCTTGAGCAGTAGAGAAGGAGAGAAAGAATGAAGAAAGGACTAGAATGGCTAGATTTCTGCATGTGTAAATGTATCAGCTAATAAGAGGTAAGCTTATTGTATCTACCATTCAACTGAGCTAGCCAAATAATGAATGCAAGTGAATTAGACAGTATACCACCCCCTCTTCATACCTCTCTGTATGAGCAAGTAGGAGTTTAAACTAAATGAGCAATCAAACCCCATCTCCTAGAAGAGGTTAATTTAAATTAATTTTATCAACCCTTAAAATCATACAAAAATTTATGGTAGGTAGTCATTGAAACCTAGACAACTATTGTCCTGCTACTCTTATTAGATACTTGTTTGTTCAACTATTTGTCTGTTTGCTTCACATTTTAACAAAACTCTCCTTTCTAGAAACAACCTCAAAGTTACAATCACTCTAAATTCCAGTAAGTCAGCCCTGAAGATAGGCAACTCAGAAGCAGATAGACTGGTGAAGTGTTGACACTGCATGAATTTCCATATACTAAACATATAGATAATGATATTTAAATTTTGTCTATGTTATTTATTGATGCTATTTAATGATAAAATGAATTACTACTGCATGCAATATTACTTTATTTTAATGAATATGTATTCATAATGAGACAAAATTGTAAAACAATTTCTGAAATTGTAAGATTGTTCATTTCTGTGTGTTCTCTGAGTTGTAATGGTTGATTTGACTTTACAAATGGTACCATTCAGTGTAGCTTACATCAAGGGTATTTGCTATGTAGATTATGCTGGCCTCACTCTCAGAAACCTTCTTCCTTTTATTGCCATATTCTCATATTACAGATGTGTGTCATCATGCTCAGTGAACACTTGGATTTCTATAAGTCAGAAACATCATGATGAAAGATTTAAGATATTCTCTAGTATAAAATGATACCTTGCAGCTTTCAACAGGGAACCCAGAAATATCAAATTATCTACACAATTATAGTGACATATCTTACTTTAAAGGCAAAGTTCTATTTAAAAATTACATTAGAGTTGATGTGGAATTGGCATATTTATTTTTCCATATCTCAAATAATCAACCTACAAGTCAACTGTCAATCAGTCCTAACATGAGCTTACAAATACAGTATGAGAACATACAAGAATTTGTCTGCTCACCTGTGGCTCTTGTTTTTCTTCTACTTCTACTCATACATGAAACTAAAAGCTAGACTATCCCCTACTGAATAGATTGTTAAGTCTGTGCTCTAAGTAGGATGTTAGATTATTAAGCTGGCTTTTTACTTATCTCTCTTAGAAAATCAACAAAAAGAAAATGATGATTAATGGTCATGGTTAACAATAAAATGGAATTAGTAAAACTTGAAACAGAAATAATATATGTAATAAAACTTCTCTAGGAGTAGGAAGATAATGGCAGTAATGACCAGGAATGTACCTTGAGGGGTCTCAGGATACAACACACACCTTACTAAGCATCTAGTACACCCCTTACTAAGTATCCTGCAATGTCCAATTTCCTATAGCAACTAATGGCATTGTGAGAGGTTAACTCTCTCAATAACCCTTCTATGACATGGCAAGAGAATTGATTTCAGGGTCATGAAATATGTGAGCCTTCTGGATATTGAACAGAAATGAAGAATCCTTAGTAGGCAGGCCATGTGGATAATATTTTGTAAGCTAAAGTAGACAAATATATAGCATATCCAAATCGTCTAACATTTAGAGTGTTCATAATCATGGAAAGAATTAGAAAGTGTTTGAAAGGTAGGAAGAGTTATGTTAATACTCAAAAGTATTGTGCAAAGTAATGAAAACTGACTTTACCTTAATCTGGATGAAAGTGTCTTAACACGGTACTCCAGATTCAGTCAGACTCTGCACAGTTGATCACTAGGTGAAATTATTCAATGTCACCTAAGTAGCAAAATGTCATTGTTCCAAATTAAACTTTGTGTTTTAGATAAAAAACTCAATCTTTTAAACTTATTACAACAAGTACCTTAAAATTCCAAAAGATATTTTTCAGGTTTTTTGCAACCTTCTTAATTCAATTTGAATTTTTTTTCTTTCTTTTGGCCACTTTGAGCTTTCTGAAGCTGATCTATAGCCAGAATGTAATTCTGAGAGTCACACAGTAGTGTGAACATTTTAATCTTTCCCTATATTTGATTCTTTAACTCATTCCCTTCACATATGGGTCAGCTGATGTATCACTGCAATTCTAGAGCCCTGTATGGGTTTCCAAAAAAGGCACAAGCGGATCTTGATCCTGGGAAAATCACTTTTGTACAATTATGAGCAAACCAATGAGTTCAATATTGGAGTGCCTACTCACTCTTCTTCAATACCTTGTCTTATTCATTCATTGATTCAATAGATTGCTACTTGAGTAAGTAATAAAATCTAGGCACTACCACAGGTTTGTGGATCACAAAAACAAGACATTGGATTTCTACCTTTCACAACATTTACATTGAGTAGGCAATTGGTTTTTATTCTTTTTTCTTTCTTTTTCCATATAATACATTCTGAAAGCAGTTTCCCATCTCTCTTTTCCCTCTGCTTTCCCCCACCTCCAACCGTACCACCAATATATTCCTCCTCCATTTCATTCCAAAAAAGTGCAGACCTCCCAGGGGTATCAACAAAACATGTCATAGCAAGTTACAATAAGACTAGGTACATATCCTCATATCAAGGCCAGAGAAAGCAAGCCAGTAGGAGAAAAGTGTCACAAAAGTAGACAAGAGAGCGAGAGACAGCTCTCACTCTCACTCTCACTCTTATGTTTCCTTCATGAAAACCAAACTATAGGACCATAGCATATATTCAGAGAACCTAAGTCAGATGTAGGTTCAGTTCAGGAACCCCTATAAGCCCTTTTTGGTCAAACATACTTGTTTCTATCCAAGATCTCTGGGTTATTCAGCTTCTGGTCCTTGCCCATCCAGGCACTGTTAAGCATGGGCTGGCTCCCTTTCTTGGCATGATGTCTCATATTGGACCAGTCATCATTTGGCCACTTCTACACCCTCTTTATCCCAACATACATTGAAGGCAGGAGAAATTTTAAGTCAAAGTTTTAGTGGCTGGCTAGATGTCCCAATCCTTCCACTGTAAGGAAGCTTTGTCTCCTTTGGGAAGATGGCCAGTTCCAGCTCTTTAACCCCAATGCTAGGAGTCTATACCAGGGTCACCCATATAGATTCCAGGGAGTTTCCATTGCACCAGGTTTTTATCTTACTCCAGAAAAACCCTTCAATTTCAGTCATCACTCGCAGTATTTTCTCCCTCCACCCCCCTACTTGAAGATCCTTCCTGTTCCCCTTCCCACTTGTCCCCAGTCCCCTACATAATATATTCTATTTCCTTATCCCAGGAAGATCCATGTGCTCCTCCACTGAGCTTCCTCATCCCTTAGTCTCTCTGTGGATTATAGCATGATTATCCTTTACTTTATAGCTAATATCTCCTTATAAGTGAGTAGAACTATGTTTGTCTTTGGTACCTCACCCAGGATAATTTTTTTTTGCTATTTCTATCCATTAGGCAATTGCTTCAAAATGAAACAAAACAAACAAATAACAACAACAAAAAACTTCTTGATGTCTTTATTTGTTGAATATAATAGACATTCCTATATCCTCTTACATTTTAGCCATGTTTGTCTTCAGCTTTGTGCTGAGCAAGATATAAAATTACTGGTATTCATAATGAATAAACAACATATAGGAGGGATAATTCATTTGAATATTCCAAAGATGCTGATATCTGTTGCCAAACAAGAGATTCAGTAAAGAAACGCAGCCACCTGATTGTATTCACAGAAGATGTCAGTTTTCATTGTAAATATAGAAATGATCTCTAAAATTAAATAAATTGGAGAAATTTAAGTGAGAATACTATTTTCCTAAAAGAGCTCTGTGTAGCTTAAAATTTATAGTTTTATTGTGTGGTAGCTATGAAGCATAGGGTTATTTCTAATACAGATAAAAGAAGAATTCATAAATTGTAGCTATAAATTCAAATGTCTTTAAACTATTTAAATAGCAAATGAAAGATAACATATTAAAAATTATCAATAAAATAAAAAATTAAAAGTTATTTGCTCTTATTTACTCATTTCAAATTGAGGTTACTGAAGTTAATTATTTATATATGTATATATGAAGAAAACAAGAGACTTTAAATGCATTTTAGTCACAAAGAAATATAATAGAGACATAAACAATGTTTTGAGAAAAATAATATTTTTATCTAATTTTGTTGTTTCTTAAAGTATTGTTTTAAAATAAAAATGCAAGGAAAGATTGAAAGAGACAAAGGAGTTAATAAATAACATGAAGAAATGCAAAGAAATTACAAACACGATGATATGTACTGAGTGACGTTAGCATGGGAAGAATGGAGTTTTGTATTAAAGATCATTTTATTGTAGGAATTATGTTACATACCTATAATCATAGCATTTAGGAGCCTGAGAATTATCTTCTAAGTCCAAAGCCAGCCTAGGCTACACTTTAAAAATCCCAGTGACAGTGACCCATGGCTATAAAAACCTCCCCAAACTTATACAAGATAATTAAAAATGTTAGAAAAATAATGGATGATGAGAGGGAAGAATTAAGTGGGAGAAAGCACGGGTCCTTGTTGGCAATCCAGTCCTTTCCATGTGATCCAGAAGAGAAATCTTTTCAAATGAGTGCTCCTGACACCCAACCTAGACACATACAGACCTAGTCCCAAAAGCCAGGACAAGATTTGAGAAGGGGTTGGGGTGAAAGCACAAGAATGACATCCTGCTTTATCCCGATTTTCAATTTATATTTTGAATCAACTAGGAAATACACATCTATCCTGTCATAAGAGCATTTATAGAGAGGTCTAACTTAGGAAGAAAGGTGGTGGGGCAACCATCTATGAGCAGAAGCCAGAATGAAGAAAGTGGAAAGTGAGATAAGCACCATCATTCCTTTCTTCCCCACTGTGGATACATGGTGACCAAGTGTCTCCTATCCCTACACACTTTGAAAAGTATTTATGAAAGAAAATTATATACATTTTATAAACACTTTATTTATATGTTTAATGTTACAATTTCTATGTATATTAAATACTTGTATAAATACTAGAGTTTTCAATAAATATGGTTGAGGGTTTTAAATTATTAAACTTACTGTAGTTAAGGAATTTCGTAAAATGTGTGTTATATTTCAAAATTATGTGCCCAAGTATTCTTGTAATATTTATATTAAATACAATTTGAATTACCCATTAAACTATTTAAAATCCTCAGATTTTTCAAGAAATTGATAATTATCAGATGTAAATATTTATTACAAATATATTTCACATTAATTTAAATATAATGAATTATAGTACTAAAAACATAAATAATTATAACTATAACTCTAAATTTTACCTATACTTTAAAATGGATGTTCAGAAATTGATAAAAAAAATCAAATGCATGTTCCTAACAAACAGCAAAAATATGGTTATATAAATTTGATATAACACTTTCATATATCTATATATGACATATAATATATTCATACATATATCACTATCATGAATGAAAGGCACAGACAGAAATAGATGCTGATATGCATCATATGTTATCATTTTATGATTGATAGCTTACAAAATCACATGATTATTTTACAGTGACCCAACAATAAAGTGAGAAGGTGGCAATAGTCAGTTTGTTCAGCTTTTTAGTCTCAATGGTTAATAAGCCACTTGTCTAAAGAAATCACAGTTGTTTCATGAATAATCACATATTTTAAAATATAAAGAGAATAGAATTGTCTTAGTAACCAACTAAGTCTTACTACGCAGTACCTATTTGTTCTTTTACACAATTGTAGAAAACTATGGAAGGTTAACAGGTCCAGTGTGATGGTCTCTACTATGACAGAGGTATATTTGCTATCAAAGTGAGACTTAAGGAAATATACTATTACGTTTGTGTATTTTTAAAACCACCTCTTACTTATTCTCCGTTGTGTAATTCACAGTCATAGGGATTTCTGTATGCTCCTAAAATTTCTTTCTCCACAGCATGCCCAGGGAAGGTGCACACAGCATGCCCAGGGAAGGTACACACAGCATGCCCAGGGAAGGTGCACACAGCATGCCCAGGGAAGTTGCACACAGCATGCCCAGGGAAGGTGCACACAGCTTATTCAGGAGATAAGATAACCTAGACTTTTGTTATGCTTCTGCTGCTCATGTGCTAAGCCTCCCCTGATAAACAATATGTGAGGATTCGCCCCACACATAGTGAAAACTGAACAACAAAGTCAGTTGTTTCTAGTATATGTTAAAAATATTGGAGTTATTTTGGAAAACAAGTATATCAGGATTTTATGTTTTTCCAGAAACATTTTACCCACAATTTTGGGAAACTGATTGATATTTACAATTTGGGCATGAAGCTTCAAATACAATTTCTAGTAACTTATTTTGGCTAATTATTTTATAAAACAGTATTCTTTGAAACAAGTCATTCTGAGATGTTGAGCTACGTATAAAGTTGAAAGTGTGGGCTTCTTAAGCTGAGAGGAGACTGGAAGTGTGTCCCAAAGAGATGAATACTGATGCTTAATAGCACGACAAGGGTGTCAGTCATTGCTTTCTCAGTGAGCACTGAGCGGGTTATTGATCCACAAACATGCTTTACAAATATTATTTAAATTCTTCTGTCTTTTAGACATGTTTTAAATAGAACACAGATCTTTATGCTGCGACTTTAAGATAGTAGGCATCTAATTTATGCTAACAGTAGTGCATATACATCATACTTGGTTGGGAAAACATTATTAACAGATATGTGTGGAATAAGGGGGAGATATTTTACTGGTAAGTTGTTTGCCTTCTATGATCATCATATGGTCTATAGGGTATGTCCAACCTAGGCTTAGGTACTTGAACATTTGGCTCCCATTTGGTGGCTCTCTTTGGAGAGATCCTATGCTCTTGTTGAAGGAAACAAATCACTGGGGTGAGGTTGGAGTTCATATGGTTTCTTGACTGCCAGTTCTCTCTGTCTGCCTTACACTTGTAGCTGGAATGGGAAAAATGTCAGGAAGCATGTGTCCTTATTGCATGTTGGAGCATCTTCTGGGAACATGCCCAGGAGTGGTATAGCTGGGTCCTCAGGTAGTACTAAGTCCATTTTTCTGAGGAACTGCCAGACTGGTTTCCAGAGTGGTTGTATCAGCTTGCAATCCCATGAGCAATGGAGCAGAGGTCCTCTCTCTCCACATCCTTGCCAACATCTGCAGTCACCTGAGTTTTTCATCATAGCTATTCTGAAGAGTGTGAGGTAGAATCTCAGGGTCAGTTTGATGTGCATTTCCTTGATGACTAAGGAGGTTGAACATTTCTTTAGGTATTTCTGAGCCCTTCAAGTTTCCTTAGTTGAGAATTCTCTGTTTAGCTCTGTTCCCTTTTTTAATAGGGTTATTTGTTTTTCTGGAGACCCCTTCTTGAGTTCTTTGTATATATTAGATATTAACCCTCTATGGGATATAGGATTGGTAAAGATTTTTCCCAATTTGCTGGTTGCTATTTTGTCCTATTGACAGTGTCCTTTGCCTTACAGAAGCTTTGCAATTTTATTAGGTCCCATTTGTCAATTCTTGATCTTAGAGCATAAGCCATTGGTGTTCCATTCAGGAACTTTCCCCCTGTACCCATGTGCTTGAAACTTTTCCTCACTTTCTCTTCTATTAGATTCAGTGTATCTGGTTTTGTATGAAGGTCTTTGATCCACATGTACTTGAGCTTTTATGCTCCACTGTGTTCATAGCAACTTTATTTATAAGAGCCAGAAGCTGGAAGCAACCCTGATGTCCCTCAACAGAGGAATAAATACAGAAAATGTGGTACATTTACATAATGGAGTACTATTCAGCCATTAAAAACAATGACTTCATGAAATTCACAAACAAATGAATGGAACTTGAGAATATCATCCTGCGTGAGGTGACTCAGTCACAAAAAAACACAGTGTTTACTCACTAATAAATGGATATTAGCCCAAATGTTCAGAATACCCAAGATTCAATTCACAGACCACATAAAGTCTAAGAAGAAGGAAGATCAAAATGTGGATGTTTTAGTGCTTTTTAGAAGGATGAACAAAATACTCACAGGAGGAAATATGGAGACAAAGTGTAGAGTAGAGACTGAAGGAAAGGCCATCCAGAGATTGACCCACATGGGGATCCATCCCATATATAGCCACCAAACCTGGATGTTATTGTGGATGCTGGGAAGTTCTTGCTGATAGAAGCCTGATGTGGCTGTCTCCTGAGAGACTCTGCCAGAGCCTGAAAAATACAGAGGAAGAAGCTCCCAGTCAACCATTGGACTGAGCTCAGAGGTCCCTGATGGAGGAGATAGAAAGGGGATTGAAGTAGCTGAGGTGGTTTGCAGCCCCATGGAGGGAACAACAGTGTCAATAGGCCAGACCTATAGGGAGGTCCTGGGGACTAAGTCATCAACTAAAGAATACACATGGCTCCATCTGCATATGTAACAGAGGATGGCCTAGGCAGGCATAAATGGGAGGTGAGGTAGAGGAACACCCTCAAAGATGCAGGAGGAGGGAGGATGGGATAGGGTGTTTCAGGGAGGGGGGAGGATATAATATTTGAAATGTAAAATATCCAATAAAAAAGAAAATTGGATTACTTACATATTATTAATTTAAGTACCTTCTTTTCTTTTTCTGTTACTTCCTCAACTACACTGTACATTTCAGATATATCTCAACTTTTGGTGTCAGGCCATTCAACTTAGTTTTATCCAGAGTTCACAGAAATTTGTTCATATTTCTTCCATGAATTCCTATCTTTTCTAAGTTTCTACCCATCATCTCTTCCCATGCTTGAGCACAAATAGAAGAACTGCATTTTTTACTTCATTCAGTTATACAATTAACCAATGACCCTTGGCTTAAAGCCAACTGAGTTTTGAGTTTGTTAAAACAAACATACTCCACCCAGCATGTGTGTTTTGTTCATGTATGTTTTGAACAGTATGGCACAAGGATGTGTACCTTTGTGAGGGGTCTCTACCGAAGACAAGCATTTGGCAACAATCTGTATGTTTATACGTGGGGAGATATGTGAGGTAGTAGGCTTGTCAGGGAAGTAGTACAAAGATAAGTAAGTATCATAGAAACATAGTATGCACCATAGTCACACACTCCAGAGTTTTGAAAGTAAGACCTCTCACTTCTGATCCTGATTTTTGTACATCTTTATTTTATTGTGCTATTGAACCGTTGTATTACTCAATATTCTCTTTATTTCTTAATCATATCATCTACATATTGAAAACTACATGTGGTATTTTGTTTTTCCACATGATATTGCCATGAGGGAATAAGATCATTGACACTTGTTCTCTGATTACTTATCTAACATGTCAGACTCTGCCGCTAAAGCGCATCACACATATCACCACACAACTTTTGATTACTTAACAGTTTATTTGTTTGTTGAAGGACAGTCTGTTCTCAAGTCCCTGAAATTCTTGCCACTAGAACCCTCCTGTCTCAGCCTCCTGTGTACTGGAATCATGGGAATGCATCATCCCTCTCAGCACTTGTGAACATTTTGCATCTTAGAAGTATATAATTAGATGATGCTTCCTTAATTAGTTGAAGACAGAAAGAGATGCAGCTACTAGTACATGCTGCTGCTGGCACAAAAGTGTGACTGGCTCATATGCGAATGTATACCAACATCACCTTTATTCTAATGAAATCTTCCTTTCATACAGATGTACTAAAGTCTTCCCCTTCCATTTCTGGTTAAACTTTAAGTAGATAGGATATATCTGTCTGGCAATAAGCACCGTAAGTAATCAACTTCAATTTTTTCTTCCTTATATTTACTCTATTACTTGACAGACTAACTTATGGATTAAAATCAATCAAAGTATCTTTACTTCTTTTAAAGCTCAAGGATCCCTGTGAATCTGGGGTTATTGTCACTGGTACACAGTATCATTTGGACTGTGTCTCTTCTGTTCTCAATTGCTGAAGACTCTGTCCCTTCCTTGGCTGCCTGGTTGCCTCCTTATTTTCCTACAATAATTACTGTTCGGGAAGTTTTTGAAGCCTTGGCTAAAACCAGTTCTGGCAGGTAAAGCATTTTCAGCTAAAAAGTGGAAAATAGACTTAGAATCTCATCTTGTGTCAGCATATAGTATTTTAAAACTAATCTATTCAGTTTCATTTTTTCCATTTTGTCAAACATCAAGGACACTCAGGGAAAGTCATTTCTCTCCATATTTATTAGATTCCCAGTTTGCTGAATACAGAAAAGTGATATTTAACTCACATTCTTTCAACACCACAAAAATCTAGATTTATTACTTATATTCATAAGAATAATTGCACGGCTTTCTGCAGGATTTCACCGTATACAAAGTACATGTATGTTTTGAAATAAGAATGGTAGATAGAATATCCCTAGTAGCAATGAAAGAGGGAACAAGTGATTTTCCATCATTTGTCCAGAATTCCTCAGGCAGTGATAGAAATAGTTTAAAACTTTTTTCTCTTCTCTTCCTTTCCAATCCTCTTCCTCTTACTGATTTACCCAGCCTCTACTGTTGGTAGAAGAGACCCTTTTGGCTTTGTAGCAGGCATGGACCAGCTGGAGACCAGGATCATCCTAAGGAGCAGCTCAAAGTCTTCTGTTCACATGGACTTCTGCTGTGCACATGGCAGCTTTAACCCTTTTGGCTTGTTTAATCAAGATACTTGTTCTGTCATGCACATTTCCACTGAATTATTTCTCTACATTTCAGTGAGTGCAATTAGGTGAACAGGGACAAATCATTCAGAGAGCTAGGAAGTACTTAAAAATCATTTCTTGTTTCCTGGCTTGAGATATTGGGGAGATGGTGGAGGAGTTCATTCATTTCCCAAAATCCTTAATTGGTATAGTATTTATTCATAATGCAGTCTTGTAGAAGATAGGGATAGAAATGCAGTCACAATGAGAAGGGTTGAAGTGCATGTATACTTTAACATGAGGAACTCAGGGACATCTTTCCTGATCTCTACACTTTATAAATCCAGCTTCTTCTTTTTCCATACAGTAGCATGTTCTGTCAAATTTCCTCTTTGAATTCTTTTTTTTGTTTTGTTTTGTTTTTTTCCCCATTTTTATTAGATATTTTCTTTACATATTTGTCATATGATATCTCTTTTCCCAGTTTCCTGTACCAAAAAAAAAAAAAAAAAGAAAGAAAGAAAGAACAACAACAACAACAAAACCCCTGTTCCCTCCCCCCTCCCCATGTTCATCATTCCATCACCTCCTGCTTCCTGGCCCTGGCATTCCCCGACACTGGGGCACAGAACCTTCACACGACCAAAGACCTCTCCTCCCATTGATAACCAACTAGGTCATCCTTTGCTACATAAGTAACTGGAGTCATGAGTCCTATCAGGTGTACTCTATGGTTGGCGGTTTAATCCCTGGGAGCTCTGAGGGTACTAGTTATTTCATATTGTTGTTCATCCTAAGGGGCTGCAAACTCTTCAGCTCCTAGGGTCCTTTCTCTAGTTCCTTCATTGGGGACCGTGTACTCAGTCCAATGGATGTCTGTGAGCCTCTACTTCTGTATCAGTCAGGTACTGTCAGAGCCTCTCAGGAGACAGCTATATCAGGATCCTGTTAGCCAGCACTTGCTGGCATCCACAATTGTGTCTGGATTTGATGATTGAATATGGGAAGGATTCCCACATGGCACAGTCTCTAAATTGTCCTTCCTTTAGTCTCTGCTCCATAGTTTGTCTCTGAAACTCCTTCCATATGTATTTTATTCCATCTTTTAAGAAGGAATGAAGTATCCACACTTTGGTCTTCCTTCTTCCTGAGTTTCTTGTGGTTTGTGGATTGTACTTTGTTTAATCTGATCTTCTGGGCTAACATCCACTTATCAGAAAGTGTATATCATATGTGTTCTTTTGTGATTGGATTACCTCACTCAGGATGATATTCTCCAGGTCCATCCATTTCCCTAAGAATTTCATAAATTCATTGTTTTTATGGCTGAGTAGTACTCCATTTTGTAGATGTACCACAGTTTCTGTATCAATTCCTCTGTTTAGGGACATCTGGGTTGTTTCTAGTTTCTGGCTATTATAAATAAGGCTGCTATGAACATAGTGGAGCATGTGTCCTTATTACATGTTGGAGCATCTTCTGGGTATATGCCTAGAAGTGGTATAGCTGGGTCCTCTGGTAGTAGTACTATGTCCAGTTTCTGGAGGAACCACCAAACCAATTTCCAGAGTGGTTGTACCAGTTTGCAATCCCATCAGCAATGGAGGTGTGTTCCTCTTTCTCCACAACATCTCCAGCATCTGCTGTCACCTACGTTTTTTATCCTAGTCATTCTGAGTGGTGTGAGGTAGAATCTCAAGGTTGTTTTGATTTGCATTTCCCTGATGACTATGAATGTGGAACATTTCTTTAGGTGCTTCTCAGCCATTCAGTATTCCTCAGTTAAGAATTCTTTGTTTAGCTCTGTACCCCATTTTTAATAGAGTTATTTTGTTCTCTGGAGTCTAATTTCTTGAGTTCTTTGTATATATTGGAGAAATATCTTAAAGAAAATTATAGAAGAAAATTCCCCAACCTAAAGAGATGCTCCACTTTGAATTCTACTGATAAAAACCAAATTGCTCCACTTTTAGAGACCTGTTTAAGACTACCCAGCATTCTTTGTAGGTCTCCCAGCTTTTCTACTTTAATTACTAGATGTTTAGTGGCTTCTATTCCTTCAAGGAATAAATGCAGCAAGATACCCAGCTGCCAAATTAGAGCTCAGATCATAGGCTTCGGACAGCAGCAAATGTTAATAGAAAAATTGTTAGATCCTTAGTGTTGAGCCTTATCAAAAGCCTTGCTCCTGTAGGTCTCTCTTCTATTATCTGATGATGAAAAAAGGAGAGGTTAGCCTCTGTTTCTCTCCCACTGAGCAAAATCTTCCCAGAAATACTACTGAATATAACTTTCTCTGCCTATATAATTTTTTTCTACACCCTCAAGTAGTTTTAAGGCAAATTTACCTTTTTTAAACATGCTATATCTATAATTCTCATTTGTTTTTACAGCATCAACTCTCATTTTTGCACATGGGTTTTATCTGCAACAACAACAACAACAACAAAAATAGAATGCCAAGCAGGGTCTGCCCTTGTGGCTCCTTCATGTTTACTCATCTAATACAAACTAATTTCATTGTTTGTCCAAGAAAAACATCACCAAAAGAGAAAATCTGTAATTAAAATGTAATCTAAAGCATTCCGAAGTTAAACAGAAATTAAGAGCACACACTGTATCTATATAAGAAAATGCTCTCTACGAGGATGGAAAGGGGAAGGCTCTGTGTTTATTCTTTCTGGTTTTCCAAATAATACCTGTACTTTTCTTATTCTAGCACAAAAGGTACGCACTGGCAATGTTTCTCCAACTTGCTGTTACTGTGGTCTTGCATACAATATACAAATACAGTCACAATACAGATCATGTTGTCACGTTGTGCCTTACAAAGAGTAAATAAATCTTTAAAACATATTCTTGATTTAGTGGTATGGTAACTCACAGCTCAATAACAGCCTTTGGGTTATTATTATTGTTTCAATTTAAGGGAATATACACTTTTTCTACATCTATTGTACATTTGGTTTTAGTTCAGACAGGGGGCAGGATAGAAAGTGAACCAAGAAAAGAATATATAACCTACAGGACATAGCTTTGGTAAGGGAGCTTTTGGATACTGTACTTGATTGAACTGAGACTAGTCAGTGTGATGGATAGTTTTATGTCAACTTGACATGTGAGAGGAGGGAACCTCAATTAAAAATATACTTCCATATGAAAAGAGCTATAGGAAAACATGTAGGGCATTTTCTTAATTAATGATTGATGGGGAGGGGTCAGAATATTGTGAGTGGTGTCATCTCGAAGCAATCATTTGGAATCCAGCCAGTAGGAAGTACCCCTCAGTAACATGTGAATTTGCCCCTTCCTCTAAATCCTGACCTGTTTGAGTTCCTGTCCTAACTTCCATTGATGGTGACCAATGATGTTGAAGAGGAAGGCAAATAAACCCTTTCCCCTCAACTTGCTTTTTGTCATGGTGTTTCATCATAGAAGTAGTAATCCTAACTAATACAGCCAGGAAACCTCACTTGGATCTCAACTGTCACTTAACTCTTATGAGTGGCAATCACTGGCTATATGATGCTGAGCATCTCGCCTACGTAGAGCAGCCATGAAAATGATCTTTTTTTTTTTTTTTCATTAAAAATGCTAAGAATAGTGCCTATTGTGCTGATTGCTGTTTTTATTGGTGAAGTTTTAAGAGTGTTGCTTCTCAGTCTTGAACTGAAGGTTCACATAGCTTTTTATAAGTCTACTTAGTGCATCCTGACATAACTAATTGGAATCTTGACCTCTAAACTCTGTGAGAGACCATTAATAAATTCTTTAATACTTCTCAGGAGTCATATGACTAAATGTTGGAGGAACAGGTTCTTTGAAAATGCAAATGACTGAGTGTTTTGGCAAGTGTAGTTATATAAATAGGATAATAGGATTTGGTTATTAGATTTATTGAAGGTAGCTTAGGATGCACAGAAGACTCTGTCTCGGGGGGGAGAGAGAGAAAGAGAGAGAGAGAGAGCGAGAGAGAGAGAGAGAGAGAGAGAGAGAGAGAGAGAGAGAGAGAGAG
>JADRCD010233627.1:11699-38504 GCA_019843815.1 Montemys delectorum | reverse complement strand
GAAAGGGGAGGGGAGAGGAGAGGAGAGGAGAGGAGAGGAGAGGAGAGAAGAGAAGAGAAGAGAAGAGAAGAGAAGAGAAGAGAAGAGAAGAGAAGAGAAGAGAAGAGAAGAGAAGAGAAGAGAAGAGACAAAAAGAAAGGACAAGAGGAGAGAGGAAAAGATCCTGGGACTTTGAAGAATTGGTCTGTGCAGCAATTGTGGAGGCTAGCAAGTCTGTGGTCTGCAGGGCAGGCTGCAAGTCTAGAGGCCAGGGAAGAGCTGGTATTTCTACATAACAGTTGGGAGACAATGTTATGCCGACCTTATTTACTTTAGTTTCTATCTCTGTACCAGATGCATTCATGTGAATTCTGCAGGGCAGGTTGCCAGACTAGAGACCAGAGAAGAGGAGATTTTTCAGATTTTTGAGTGAGACAGAACTCTTCCTTCCCAAGAGAGCTTCTGTCTGTGCTTTTAAAGCTTTCAGTTGATTGGATAAAGCCTCCTTCATACTATATTGGATAACCTGCTTTAAACCAAGTCTATGTATTTAAATGTTAACCAAATCCAAGAAACACCTTAAAAGTGGCACGTAGACAAATAATTGACCAAATAACTAGATACCATGGCCTAGTAAAGTTAACAGATAAAGCTAACAATCAAGTTGGTATAGTTTGAAGAAATAAGCATCTGTATTAAGACATAATGGGATAAAGGAGAAAAGAATGGTGTAGCAATAGCAACGAAGAGGAAGGAAGGCCTCCACTCATAGCTAGTCTGACCTAATGCTGATAGGAACTTTATTCTCTGAAAACAGAAGGGGGTGGCTTCCTGGAATCAGGAAGCAAGGAGATGAGTTGGCATAGCACAGCGCTGAACAGTTAGAACAACTAAGAAATGGCAGCTGAGCTAGTTATATACGTGGGAGACCCAATCAGCCTCCATATCAGCAACTCAGGGTCTGTGGAGTTTACCCATGGTGGGATGAGAAGTTTTTAAAAATTACACCTAAGCCAGATAGATGGGTCTTTTCATTGTTCTTAGCCCCTAAGTAATATTGTGTAACAGCTACTTCTATGGCATCTAATTGTACTAGATAATCTAAAATGCAATCTAAATATGATTGGAAGTATACAGGGGGATGTGTGAAGTCACGTGGAAATATCAAGCCAGTTTACAGAAGATACTTCTGCACTTGGGGATTTTGCACTCTGGAAGAAGTCTGTGACTCTTCTTTCCTCAGATATGTAAAGGTGACTTGGCTTGCTTAATGATTAAAACAACATTTCTTCTCAGACCAGTGAATATGTATTCTATGTGCTTATGATTATTCAGCATTATTTGTCTTTTCCTGATTTTCTGAACTTATAAACAAGTTTAGAAAAATGTCATGAGATAGTTGATACTGTTTAATGTGTGTGTGTGTATGTGTGTGTGTGTGTGTGTGTGTGTGTGTGTGTAAAGATAAAAAGGACTGGTACATGCCATGACATGTATATGGAGATCAATGAGCAATTTGCATGAGGTACTTATTGCATTTATATGGGTTCTGGGATCAAATTCAGATTGTCCAGCTTGGTAATAGTGTCCAAATGAAGAGCTGTCTTTTCACGGAGTCAGAAATACCATCCAGACCGACCACATAGGATTTCTAAAGTGAGATACAATGCCCATCAGTCCTGCTGTAGCATGTGGAAGAGTACAGCTCTCCTTATAACCTCTGTAACAGCCTGGCATGTCAGGGGAGGTCAGGAAGAAGTTACCCTCCTTCCTTCCCGATTTGGAATTATATTACACGTACATGCTGCCTTCTATAAATCATAACCATCATATATACATATGTACAAACTTCTTTTTCCCTTTTAAACTCTACATAGTTAGTATGTTTGTCATAATAATTACCAAGGCCAATTATGGGTAAGTCTTGGTTTTCTTAGAAGGAATTCTGTGTATTTTTTTTTAACCAATAGTTGATCTTTGACTATCTACCAAACAACTGTTCGTCCAGTGTACAACTGTACACTGTACTGTATACACTATATACTGTATACTGTATACACAGTACACAGCTGTGAGCGCAGTGACCTTTCCCTTCATTTTGTGGAATGCCTGGTGTATTCATTAGGATATTTTGCTACAGTATTGTAGCTATTCTGCTTCATTGTTGTTTGTTATTTTTCTTGTTTATCTAGCATATGCTTTCTTCTTGTTTTTCCTAACAAAGTCTGAGATAGACGCTTCTGAAAGATAAGGGATTTTTTGAATGATTTTTGAATGATACTAAAAATTACCATCATATACTGGATTCCTACTCTGCTCTTCATGCATACTATTTTTAATATTGGTAATTTTGAGCTAAATGCAGTTTGAGTGACTGAGGCTCAGAGAAGTTGTTCAGTCACTTACATAAGATATCCAGCCCATAGATAGCAGAGCATAATTTAAACTCAAATCATTAGATGCTGGGCTATTTATACTCTGTCATGCTAATTACACCAGCTCGTCTTGTCCTTTTAGCAATAACAGCAGAAGACGTTTTGGAAATGTACTTGTACATTGAACACAGACTATAGCATTCAGTCCTTAAATACCCTTACAAAGCAGGCACAACTAGCACTTTAAAAAAGAGGCAAAGAGACGACCAAAGTGTTTGGTAATATGGCAAAGTTAAACGACCAATGAGAGTGAATCCATAAGAGGATAGTGATTCCTATGTGATGGAGAGCCAGATTCACAGAGATCAGTGATGTGCTGATGTTTGCTCAGTTGCTAAGTGTCCAGCTGGGTCTCACCAATCTTCTGGTGGCAATCTTCATGGCCTCGACAAGAGTAGCAGAACATTATTTTTAAATATGGCGTTATTAATGGCTCTCAAAGGATGCAAGAGCTGTGTAATAAGAACTCTAAGCATTTACTCTGTGTGAAACTTCAAGTGAATGCAGGAGATGCAGAAGAAACATATTAAGAACATGAAGTAACCATTTCACACCATGAAGAGTAACTGCAGACCCCTGAGAAACGACACTAAAAAACCAATCCAACCAAGCATGTAGAACTAAGAAACTGGATCATTCTGTGGACACAAACACCGAGGTATTCTTTAACCTGTGCGGTAAGTGTACCCTTTTAAGTTGACTTGCTTTTTATCCCTTTTCCTCCATGTGTGATAGCCAATTCTCTTTGCTCACTTTCCTTATCATCTTAAATGTAAGCAATCATGACCTTGTTAATTGAATACCATGGCTTTCTAATCTAAAGTTAAGGACCTAAGAAAGTCCATTTCTAAATTTCAAATTATTCCTGGATATCTCCTCATTTTTTTTTTTTTTTAGCAGTCAGTAGTGAGTATAAGCACTTACTACCAACAATATGTGTTTTTATTGTTCGAGCAGAATGTGGCACCCATCCTGACCATCCATGCAAAGTGCTACAGTCACAGTCATTGTCTTGTCTGGCAGAAATTCCATTTCTTCATGTCCACATCACGTGGAACATCCAACTCTGAGACAAAGGAACAATAATAAATTAAGTTTATGTTCTCATGGAAGATCAAATTTCATTATTTTTTAAAAAGGGGGCACTATTGGTCTGATGGTACTCTAATATAGTTACCTATCCAGAGGAATCTGTGTTGCTCAATTTATAGTGGGTATTCTGAGCAGCTCTCTATTCTATCAAGTGTATTTTAAAGTTGCTGATATTTCTACTTCTATATGGAATTAATTGATTACAATAAAAATGTATAGATATGCCAAAAATGAAGGCAGTTCTCTGTGTGGATCTCCTCTAAAGTTCTTTGAGATGTACATCTTTTTCTTTGGTGTTAATGGAATCACATTTTAAAGTATGCTTTGTTTTCCTTGTTACCTTTTGTAAGATATTTATTTTTATAAAAGATAATTGATACTGTGTGTCTTAGTCAGGGTTTCTATTCCTGCACAAACATCATGACCAAGAAGCAAGTTGGGGAGGAAAGGGTTTATTCAGCTTATTTCCACATGGCTGTTGATTACCAGAGGAAGTCAGGACTGGAACTCAAGCAGGTCAGGAAGCAGGAGCTGACGCAGAGGCCATGGAGGGATGTTCCTTACTAGCTTGCTTTTCCTGGCTTGCTCAGCCTGCTCTCTTATAGAACCCAAGACTTCCAGCCCAGGGATGGCACCACCCACAAGGGGCCCTACCCCCTTGATCACTAATTGAGAAAATGCCCCACAGCTGGGTCTCATGGAGGCACTTCCCCAACTGAAGCTCACTTCTCTGTGATAACTGCAGCCTGTGTCAAGTTGACGCACAAAAACCAGCCAGTACACTGTGGGTGGTTTGGATGAAATGGCCCCCATAAGTCCATAGGCAGTGGCACTATTAGGAGGTATGGCCTTGGTGGAGTAGGTGTGGCCTTGGTGGAGTAAGTATAGCCTTGAAGGAGGAGGTGTGCATTAGGGGGTGGGCTTTGAGGTCTCAGAAGCTCAATCGTGGCCAATGTGTAACTGTTACTTCCTGCTGTCTTTGGATCAAGATGTTGAACTCTCAGCTACCTCTTTGGCACTATGCCTGTCTATACACCACCATGCTTCTTAGCATGATGATAATGGACTAAACCTCTGAATGGTAAGCCAGCCCTAATTAAATATTTTCCTTTATAAATGTCACCATGGCCATGGTGTCTCTTCATAGCAACAAAGATTCTGTAAGCCTACTTATCTGTTTTACTGAATGTACTACTAAATATATTTAAAGATTTATTTATTTTAATCTTATATATTTTCCTACATGGATATATATGTACTATGTGTGAACTTGTGTTTGTAGAGGCAAGAAGTAGGTGTTGGATCCCTTGAAATTGGATCCCCATAACTAGAACAGTTATGAGTGACCATGTAGATGCTAAGAACCAAAACCAAGTCCACTGTTATAGCAGCCAGTTCTCTTAGGTGCTGAGACATCTCTTCAGCCTATACAATATATTTAATGTGTTCTGTTTGTGTGCATGTATAGGGGGATACAACATACTTATAAATGCTTCAGTATGTTAGTGGGAAAACTGTTAAAATGTGTCTATTCTGAGTATTTAGCAATTGGAGGAGAAATAATATTTAGGGAGTTGATTAAACCTTTGATGAGATATTATACTCCATTCAGAGTGTAAAGAAGATGAGTGTGGGAATTGACGATCAAATGAAGAAAGAGAAGCCTGTTTCAGACACTGGAGAAGTATAGTGAGACAATTTACTCTAGGAACTAATTCTGATAAGGATCTAAAGATGATGTAAGTCAAGGTCAGCTTCAGATGGCCAAGTGAATTTGGGAAACAAGATATTAAGTCAGGCAAAATCAGACATGTTGGGTAACAACTTCAGTAGAATACTGGTGTGGATGTAGCCCAGACTGGAGTCCTATGTAAAACACAGATCCCAGTAACATAGCATGACTCCTGGTCTTTTCTCACAGCACTGTTAGACAGCTGGATCAACAAAGATGGTTCAGGGCTCAGGTATGTAAAAGTAGGATAGGAAACAAAGTCAGCAGTGTATGCAACTCTATGAGGGGTAGGTACACAGGCTCTGCAGTGACTGGTGAATGAAAGGGCTAGATCATGCATCAAATCTCTAGGCAATCCTGAAAGTCCATGCCTCCATCTGTATAGAAAGCATTATTCAATAAATATTTAATATTCTATCACAGTTACAGGCAAGATTGTCATTTAAAGGGAAAATCAGATTTTAAGGTAAAGTCAAATGTTGAGGCAGTAAATGTTTAATGTGCTGTATGACTGCTCCTACACAAAAGGGACTGCCTTTTGTGATGGCATTTTTTGTCCTTTTGACAGTATAAAGGCTCCCTTGCTTGTTCTGCAAGCTTCTGAGACTGTCAACAGCGAGCTTCATACTGCACTTGCGCAGAGAGTAGAAAGACTAGTAAGTCCCAGTTCTCAAAATCAAGGAAGCGAAAATGGAGCAAAGGAAGCCTAGAATACAGTGGGACTATTTTTAGGCACCACAAAGTGTTTGCGGTGGCATGACGGATATCTGTGTGTGATGCAGGGAGAGAAGAGGGATGGGACATCCATTTTATGGAGTGGGAAGTTTCCTAAGTCCCCACAGAGTTCAACCTTGAAATGTGACTGAAAATCCAGCAAGAACTCTGAGAGTAAAAGGAGGCTAAGAAACTCCAAGCCGAGGTTGCAGGTGAGTACACAAAGAAGTGGGGAGAAAGAGCTGTAATATAAGAAAGAGCACCTGGCTATGACGTGGTACAAGGATGTTAAATTAGGAGGCAGGGAAGCTTTAGAAGGCGGTCATCACAAAACTGACAAGAAGGAGGCACATTAGAAAAATGATTTGAAAACAGGACTTGGTTGTGCATTGGAATTAAGAGGAAGAATCTGGTGGATTTGAAGAATCTTGTTTCAGATGATGGGCAAAGTGCTAGCCTATCACTTAAGATATGGAACATTTAGGAAACGCTCGATATAGAGATTGGATTTGGTTTTAGATCCCTGCAAGCAATGCAGGTAGTAGAATCGTCACGTGCAGAAGAGTTGTTTGACCTAGTGACATAGTTCTGGGTGTCTATAGCTGTCAAACAAAGCTGCAGAAATGGGTAAGATCAATTAGGAAGACATTACAAATTGAAAGAAATGCAGGCATGATTCATGTTGATTCCTAACAAATGACCAGAGAGGAAAAGGATCTAGCCAAGCCAAAAAAAGTCTAGAAGAGTTGGCAATATCAGCATGAGACTCAGAGAATTGTTCTAAGTTGAGAGGTGACAGGATGGTTAGATGATGCAGAGGAGTCAAGATGTTCACTGAAGAAAGACCAGAGAGTTAGGATGTCAAACCTGACCTTTTCCTGCACAATGTCAAGGAGATAGAAAGAACAGAACCCTCATGGCAATTCACCAAGGAAGGAAAGACTGTTCTGCAGAGGAACATGCTAGAAGGGAACAGAGGCTTCTCATGGAGAATTAAAAACTCTATACAGTTGTCCCTTAGTATCCACAGCAAGACTGGCTCCAGGAACACGTTAACCTTTGCAGGCTCCAGACAGTGTACGTATATGACTTGCACACCTCTTCCTACCGACTCACTCTGCCATAGGTCACTAATAACAGCCAACACAGAGTAAGTAATGGAGAGGAAGAAAGTATGTGACCCCATGTATTCTCTTACTGACGTTGTTGAATTGAGGCTATTGAACCCAGTGGAATGGAGGACCAATTGAGTTTTGAATAGGAAGCTGAAATTGTTAAGGCAACAGAGAAGGAACCAATGAAGAGATCCTGATGTTGATGTGCAGGGAATGTTCAACATTGCCTTTGCAGAAGGGTGTTGGAGGAGAGAGAAAGAAACAGGCTGTGGTGGAGAGGTTGGTCTGAAGTAAGAAGGATGCTCCCTCCTGTGAGTCACTGAGGGGATCACAGTCCTGCAGACACGCAAGCCTTCTTGAATGTGTTCTGGCCCACAGTTTCCTTCCTCCTATACCAAAATGTGCTGAACATTCAAATGTTTTCTTCAGGGTTTTATTCTTCCTCTGATATTTAATCAAACAGCGGGTGCTTGTTTATTAGTTATGTTTTCATGTTTTCTCCTTTTTTGAAGATGCTGTCTTTCTGGCACAAGCATTTGCAAATTAAGGGTTATTAAATCCAGAAGAGCTGAAAAACCCTGATTGCCAGCCTTAATTACCAGCTTTAATTCTCTCGGTTGTCTGAGTGTTGGTGTCACAAGGCAAATCCCAAGTGTCTGCTTACAGAAGCTCTACGTGTTTAAACAACAAAAGCTAAAGTTACAGTCCTTAGTAAGAGGCTCTAAAGTTTGTAATAACTAAACTCCCTTCATCTCCACTCTTTCCCTTCCTTCTCCCTATTCCTCTTTCTTTTTTCTTTCTCTTCTATATTTTCTTCCTTTCTGCCTGCCCGCCTCCTTTCCTCCCTCCTTCCCTTCCCTTCTCTTCCTTCCTTCCTTCCTTCCTTCCTTCCTTCCTTCCTTCCTTCCTTCCTTCCTGCCTCCCCATCTGCCTGCCTGCCTCCCTCCCTCTCCTCCTTCCCTCTCTTCCTCCTTCCCTTCTTCCCTCGTGGCTTTCCTTTCTTCCTGTCTGCCTTTCCACGGATAATTCTTTTGTTGTCACCATGTGCCAGGCTCTATGCTTGGTGCTAAAACCAGTGAAGGACAATCAGACATGGATACTATCCTAGTAGAACATAGAACCTAATGGGAGAGATTAAGAGCGAACATGTAAACACACACCGGTACATGCACAAGGATTATAGTGTTATAGCATACTATACAATAAAGATGGTGTGTGATAAAGTGAGGTATGTGTATAAAGGGGAGAGTTCTTTTAAATAAGGTGTCTGGGTAAATGCCTCTTTAAAGACACTAGGTTTACTATCTAACAGAATAGAAGTGTTTTTATAATAGGGGACAGGAGACTGTGACTGGGCCAAGAGATAACAGGAAGGCTAATGTGGATGTAGACCAGGGAGTCAGGGCTGAGTGGACTAAGGGAAAATGTTATGAGCAGGTCATGTTTAGATTTGGAGAGTTTGGATTAACGCCAAAAGGTCCTGTGAAATAAAAGTTGTGTTTGTTTGTATTTTCTTAGTATAGGGAGTTACATTATGTCTTTGTATCTTTCTGTATGTCTCTAAACAGTTGGGTTCTTGAGAAGACCCTCTTCTTGTTTTGCAGAGAGCATTTTTTACATTGAATATATCCTCACATGATGGAGAGACCCCATACATATATGTGTGTACTTAAACAGTGTTTGATTGCTAGAATGAAGACTAGTTTGGAAAGAGACATATCAAAAAGCAGAATTGTTGGTATTGGGGTGCATGCCTTTAATGCCAGCATTTGGGAAGCAGAAGCAAGCAGATTTGAGTTCGAGGCCAGCCTGGTCTGCAGACCAAGTTATAAAACAAAACAAAAACAGCAACAAAACAGATGTTGAAGGAATTCACCCAGTTGAGAAATGGTGGGAATTTAGAAATAAAGTTAGTAGGAAAGATAGGAGCAGAAGATATTCAAAGTACAGTATATTTTGAAGGAAGATGTGATAGGTAGTTTGAGCACAGAACAAGTGTTGATGTGTGTGTGGTAGATTTAAATTAGAAAGGTCTCTGTAGGCTCAGATATTTGAATGGTCTAGTTCCTAGTTGATGGAACTGTTTGGAAAGGATTAGGAGATGTGGCCCTGTTAGAGTAGGTGTGTCACTGGGGGTGTGGATGGAATTGGAAGTTTTAAAAGTCCATGCCATCCCACAGTTAGTTCTCTCTCTCTCTTTCTCTCTGTCTCCCCCTCTCTTCCCCTCTCTCTTCCCTCTCTCTCTCTTTCCTCTACTTCTTTCTCTCTTTCCCTCACTCTCTGCTTCTCTCTTCCCTCCCTCTTTCTTTCCTCTCTCTCTTTCTCTCTCTCTCCCTCCCTCCCTTCCCATCTCTCTTTGCTTCCTCTTTGTAGACTAGATGTAAGCTCTCAGCCACTGCTCCAGCATCATGCCTGCCTGCTGCCATGCTCCCATTAAAATGATAATGGGACAGGTGGGCAGAAGACAACCAGAGGCCCACACAGGTAGCCAGGTGCCACTATGAGCAAGTATATGGTGGAAAGGTGGGAGAGAAAGAGAAGAAGAACACTTTGTACCTTGTGAAGAATGACAGAACTGGAGATGCAAGAGACAGGACTGTGAGATATAGCACAATATGAGTGGCCTGTGTTGCCACTGAAGGCCATGTGTGGGTCTTTGGCCCTACTGCTGCAGGGGTCTGTGTTAATGTCTGTGGCCCAAGTTGCCACCAATGGCCATTAGAATGTTCATTGTCTGGGATGTTGCCTGGGGCTGTGTTGATGTCTGAAGGCTTAGCTGCACTGGCTCTGCCCCTCAACAGCTGCTGTAGTCTGAGGGTAGAACAGCTGACCTTGAAGGTGTGAGCATGGGAGAACTGCCCTGCCTCCAGTTGTGGCACTCAGGAGAGCTGGCCTCACACCTTTTCTGGGCATTCCAGCACAGTTGGCCTGGTGGCTTGGGCATGGGAAAAGTAGTAGTTGACCAACTCGTATCATGCAGGCCCAGGTTCAGGGCATTGAATTGGCCCATCTCAGCATCTATCCCATTTGCGAGCTGCTGGAGTACATGAACCAAAGCTGCAGGATCTCCACAAGAGGAGTCCTGGTGAGGATCCACTATTGGTGGTGTAGCAGAAGCCAGAAGCTTCAAAGCCGACCAGTGACTCACTGTAATAAACATTTGCAAGTAAAGCTGTTTGGGCAAACGGGTACATTGTGTGACACACCATGACACACCACAGCTTCCACAGTGAGATTTTTATTTTTTTAATTTTTATTTTTTTGCTTTCTTATGTGCGGAGGTTGCAAGGGCAGATTATTGAGGAACTGAGAGATGAGAGGGTTGGGGTTGCATGATGTGAAGTTCACAAAGAATCAATAAAAAGTTAAAAATAAAAAAGAGATGGTTATGGACTCATTCTCTGAAACTGAGCCCTCAATAAATTATTTCTTCCATAAGTTTCTTTGGCCATATTATTTTTTCATAGCCATAAAAATATAACTAAGACTGGGTGAGGAAAAGACTAAGTCTGACTTGGATGTTTCTGGATCATATGATTGAATTTTTCTTACATGTCAATGTACCACAGAAAGAGTAATTGAGGGAGCTAGGGACAGGGAAGGGGTAAAAGATTTGTATTGGGTACATTAGATCTGAGATGCCTAAGATGCTGACAAATGGAGATGTCAGGTAAGCAGAGGGATATGTATGGCAGGTCCTTGAGTTCTTCAGATATAAATCTGAATGTCATAAAGAATTGGGAACCTGAAATCACATGGAGAAGGAATTGGTCATGGAGATTAAAAAGGATTAGCCAGTGAGACAGAAACCAAGGTAGGCTAGGCAAGAAGAGTGTGACAAGAAAGAGAAGCATTCTCTATGGGAATCTAGAAGTGTTTGTCTAAGATGAGGGTGGAAGATACTCTCTGCAATCGCAACACAACCAGTTGGAGACCCTGACAAAATGGTTTCCATGGGACAGTGGCAGTAGAAGCCATATAGGTAGACTGATTTATATTATATACTCCCCCCATTTAAAGTTCATTTGTCCATCCCTACACTGGGAGTAACTGGGACCAGCAGGACCAGGCACACAGGAACTCTACCAGCCCAGTGGCTCTGGTTCCTTCTGGTCTCTCTGGGCTGGTGTCCTGAGAAAACCTTGGGCACAAGCTCCGCAGCCAGTCCCACAACACCGAGAGAAAGCTTCACTCCCAGGTGCTCTAACAAGTCCAGGATCACAGGATCCCAGATTCATAGGATCACAGAGTCAGCTTGACTCTGAGGAGTTCTGACATAACCAGGATCACAGGAAGGACAGGCATCAGTCAGATTTAGCAAGGGCAGGTAGCACTAGAGATAACCAGATGGCAGGGAGCAAGACAACACAAACCAAGGTTACTTGGCATCATCAGAACCCAATTCTCCCACCATAGCAAGTCCTGGACACACCATTACACTGGAAAAGCAAGATTCAGATATAAAATCACTTCTCATGGTGATGATACAGGACTTTAAGAAAGACATAAATAGCACCCTCAAAGAAATACAGGAGAACACAGGTAAACAGCTAGAAGCCCTTCAAGAGGAAACACAAAAATCCCTTAAAGAACTTTAGGAAAACACAATCAAACAGGTGAAGGAAATGTGCAAAACCATCCAGAATCGAAAAACGAAAATAGAAACAATAAAGAAATCAGAAAGAGAGACAACCCTGGAAATACAAAACCTAGGAAAGAAATCAGGAGTCATAGATGCAAAAATCACTAACAGAATACAAGAGATAGAAGAGAGAATCTCAGGGGCAGAAGACACCATAGAAAACATTGACACAACTGTCAAAGAAAATGCAGAAAGCAAAATGCTTCTAACCCAAAACATCCAGGAAACCCAGAATGCAATGAGAAGACCAAACCTAAGGATAATAGGTATAGAAGAGAGTAAAAATTCCCAATGTAATGGGCCAGTAAATATCTTCAACAAACTTATAGAAGAAAACTTCCCTAACCTAAAGAAAGAGATGCCCATGAACATACAAGAAGCCTACAGAACTCCAAGTAGACTGGATCAGAATAGAAATTCCTCCTGTCACATAATAATCAAAACACCAAATGCACTAAACAAAGAAAGAATTTTAAAAGCAGTAAGGGAAAAAGGTCAAGTAACATATAAAGGTAAGCCTATCAGAATTACACCAGCCTTCTCATCAGAGACTATGAAAGCTAGAAGATCTTGGACAGATGTCATACAGACCCTACAAGAACACAAATGCCAGCCCAGGCTACTATACCCAGCAAAATTCTCAATTTCAATAGGTGGAGAAAACAACATATTCCATGACAAAACAAAATTTACACAATATCTTTCCACAAAGCCAGCCCTCCAAAGGATAATAGATGGAAAACATCAACATAAGGAGCAAAACTACACCCTAGAAGAAGCAAGAAAGTAATCTTTCAACAAATCCGCACAAACCTAATTCCACTTCTAACAACAAATAATAGGAAGTCACAATTACTTTTTCTTAATAAATAGGTCCAATATTGTACAATCTATATACACTTTCAGCTTGTTTGTGACATTGTTTTGCTGTGTACAACATAAGGGTCTTGAAATCTTGCTTCTCCTATCTCAGCCTCTCTATTAGTAGTATTGTTTATTTCATGTTTTTACACTATACTATGGTTTTCAGAACAGCTTATATATTTCAAAAGTATTTATATACCCAAGGGAGACATAGACAATTAACTTGGTAGGTGGTTTGTAGGAAAGAGAACAACAAAGAGTGAGACTGAATGCTTTGCTTGACATTTGTAGGTCTTGTATCAAGTTTGAAGAAGAGGACTTTATAAGTTACTCTTTCTCTGAGATGAATGCTTTTCCAAATTATCACAGCTAATGAACTAGATTCTTACACTCACCTAATGTCTGTGCCAACTTCCAAGCAGAACCATTGTTCATTGAAATAGTTGGTGAATGACTTTATGGATAGACCATCTTATTACATACACCATTTCTTAAATGAATGTAACCTGTTCTCTGTCGGCGGAGAATATAGTCACTCACTCAAGTTAAATAGTTTTGACCATAGCAGGAAGTCTGTATCCAAAAATCGTGCCTACAATTCATTCCTTGGCGCAGAACTGTCAACTCTCAGCTTAGCTAAGATGGTGGTAAAATCCTTTGGTGATGTGAGGGTCATTGAAGTACAGCCTTATTACAATGAACTCCAATGTCTAAAAATTGTTCTTATTTTGGGCTTGTACCACAGTAAGAGCCAAGATTTAAAGCTCTACTAAATACAAAACAAACAAACAAACAAAAAGACTATATATTTATGTTCATTTATGAAAATACTAGTAGTGATGTATTATTTTGAAATATACAGTTAATATGTTTGGAGTTATTTAAAATTTATATTGAGAAAAATGTATGTATTTTCAGTATTACTGTAGACAAGCATCTACATAAAACTGTTAAATTGGTTGTTGTTTTATATCAAACAACTTTTATAATACTCATTTTTATTGTTATAATATTTTATAAATTTTAAGGAATATGACAAAAAAGATATTGTAGATATTGAAGGGTGGGTCTCTTGGAGGAGTTGGGGTACAAAAGGGAAACAAAAATGTGATTTAATTCTATTTACTTAAAATATGTTTTTAAATGTTAACAAATTCAGATAAATTGAAATCATGTAACTTTTCTCATCATAATGCAATAAAAGTTAAAAAAATTAAAAAAAAATAAAGTTCATTTGTTTTTTTCAAAGATCACAGGCAGACATATACCAGACATAAATAAACGTATGTTTTTGCTATTGATCATAGCCACAAGAGTTTATGACATGGTAGTATTCACCATCTCTACTCTGACCACAGTGAGTAGTCCCGATGAGGCCATAACCACTGTTTCCTGGCTTAGGACCAAACTTTACAAATGACTCAAGTAAATTAGGTGATAATAACAGATGAAAGAAAGTCAGATAGGGTTATACAATTCTTAAGAACAGGGTGCATTCTGAGAAATGAATCATTAGGTAGTTTCATTGTGTGAACACAACTTGTACAAGCCTTTGTGGTAAATGTAAAAAAAAAAGTCAGCTTTTTGCAAATGGGTTAGCAGTATACTCTAAATTAGTGATTAAACAGTTGACTGTAACTAAGGCACAAAACAGTAAAATAGCAATAGTGATTCTCAAGTTTTACATAGGGTTCATAATTCATGTGACTGGTCATGCTATTACTATGTTATAAGGACAGCAGGTGACAACAGGTCTTCAGCTGTGTTCTAGTCTTATGACAATGACGTCTGCACCCAGTATGGTTATCATGTAATCATAATTTTGAGCACATAGGTTAGAAGAATGGAATTTAAATGGAAGACCAATGATAGGCAAGTTCAGAAACTCAACAGGTTTGTGTCTCAAACCTGTTTCTTACTTTTAAACACCAGGCATGTTTCTGCTTTGAACTGGCTTCCCAGGTGACCCAGAGTCAACTCAAATCAACACTGGAAATCATCCTGTGATGAGCTAAATTAGAAACTGCAAAATGACCCTCACTGAGGCCTGTAGACCTCTCCCTTTTCTGTGTGCAAATCATTCTATTAAGCAATGTACGCTTGCCAGTTGCTTCTCTCACTTCCCCATCAGTTCTTGTGACACTGTTGTTACTACAGTCTCAGGCTTTTTCCATCAACTTTTTATACCCATCCCAGCATTAGCTTTTTAAAGCATTTATTTGCAACATGGAGACTGTTTGGGATCTTGACAAGAATAGTGTAATGACATGGTGCCAGTGAGACACAGAAGGGGCCAGGCTGTCTCACATAGTCACCATAGAACTCAATATGACCCTTGTGGACAGCACAGAGACCACAGGGATTCTGCGTTCCAGTTCTGACTCAACTTTTCCCACATTTGTTTATAATTGAAATTTGACTTTTACCAAAGCACTTCCTTTTTCCAGGACATACTGTGTTCTCCCAACACATCCTACTTTGCTGAAGTAGTTCTGTAGGTTTTTTTTCCCTCCTGTATTAAAAGATGAGCTACTTGTGTTTAATAGCAGAGTTTGAATAGACTCTCCTCTGCAGATATCCCCATCGTCCAGTGCAACACTCTCCATCCCATTGTGCTGTATTCTTAGAAGGTGCCAGTTGTTATTTCAAAGTAAATGAAGTCATCTCTAGCTTGCTTCAACCACAAGATGAAAACCTTCGCCTACCTCACTGAAAAGAAATGAGATATTACTCAGGGCCCAGCCTCCTGTTTATCTGTCTGCTTTCCTTGCTATTTGAGCTTCTTAATGACTAGGTCAATGTCTTGTTAATTTTTGTATTAATAGAACTTAGTTTATAGAAAACACACAGACACACACACACACACACACACACACACACACACAATGGAATTTAGCTTCATAAGTAGATAATCTTTTTTAAAAAATGGCTTCATCTACATGTGATGAGAGATTGAAATAAGCAGTCTTGGGCAGCTGTATTTGGAGATGGCAGCGTGGTTTCTAATATGCAGACCTGAGTGGTTGCTCACACTAAAGCTTACTGTTAGCCTAGCTTTGCAGATGATATTTGATGGTACTGGGACTCCAACCCAGGGCCTTGGCTGTACTAGGGCAGTGTTCTGCCGCTGTACTACATAGTGTCCCAGCCCTTACCCTAGCTGTCCCTGCATTGTGCATGTGGCTTTAGGGTGCTTTTCTCATCAGCCAAACAAAGTATCTGAAAGGAGCAGCTTGAAGGGAGACGAGGTTTATTTTGGCTCCTGTTTGAGGGGACAACCCATCATGACAGGGGAGGTGTGGGAATAGGAACAGCTTGTGGCTGTGGTGACAGGAACAGGGGGCTGCTTACTCAAATCCGAGTAGATTGGAAAGTAGAGACAGGACAGGGAGCCGGAGCAGGCTATAAACATCAGTGCTTCCCCTCTGCAGAGACCTACTTCCATCTGCTGGGCTCTGTGTCCCAGAGGTTCCACGTCTTCCCTAAACAGTGCAACTGCACTGATGGCCATCACCTGAGACGGGGACCGCACAGGCAAACACATGAACCTGTGAGGATACTTCTCACTCAAACCAGATAGTCTACCCCTATCCCCCATAGGCTCCTGGCCTTCTCAAATGCCTCTCATAATGCAAGATGCGGTAAATCCAGCTTTAAAGTCTCTAGCCTCCAACACTCCCAGCTCGTCTCAGAAGCCCCAAATCTAAAACATTTTCTCAAATTTAATTTCTCAAAGTTAAATATCTTAACTGTGAGCTTTTGTAAAACAATAGAGGAAAATTTAAAAAAAAATAGTTATATCCTTCCAGTATTCAGTGGCACAGAGTGAACACCCTCATTTCAAGAGGCATAAATGGGGTCATAGGGATGGAAGCCCAGACCCAATGAAGACTGAGACATAACAGCCCAAATGTCAATCCCAGGAGCTCTGAGGCAAGCATCTTGGACAAGTGCTGGCATTATCTGTGATCGAAAGGGCCTTGGTAGCCCTGCATCATGAGTTCTCTAGCGCTTGTGGCCTCTGTCCTGAGACAACTCAATTGGTGTCAGAGCTCTGATTGGTAGATCTCCTACGTTTCTGGCATGAACAATGTCTTGGAGTCTTCATTACAACTTAAGCTTCACTTGCAAAGCTTCCCACCCTGACACATCAGAGCTTCCATGTAGGGAATGGAGCCCCACTACACACTGTGGGCTTTAGTTGCATTCAGGAACTTCATAATGCACTTTCATGACCTTGTAAGTCTTGCATGCCTACCAAGCCAGCACCATATGAATGATGTCAAGTTCAACTACCTGCTTGATCTGCAGCCCGGGGCCTCCTGTGGCTCGCCATTGCCACGCCTCTGGTGTGTTTCATGGCTGAGATTTGGGCAGCCTTTAAGTTGGTTGCTGTACTAAAATATGGCACCCTGAAGCTCTCTTTTTCCAGGCACTTTATTTCCTGATGAAAAAAATTTCAAATGAATTTGTATTGTTACACTCCGATTCTCTCCATGGGTGGGGGTTGTCTCCCCCCCCCCCCCCCCTACAGCCCAAGGTTCCTCTTTACTGGTATTAAGTTCTTTAACAATGACCTCATGTTTGTCTGTCCTGTTTTCAACTTTTACTGGTTCAAGTTCCTCTCCTTACCAAATTGCACATTTTTCATCTTTCTGCTCTCTACCGCTATAAGTCAGGTAAACACGGTGCCCAATAACTACACCATAGTCTGAATGTTATGCTATCTTGAAATCTCCTTTACCACACAAATTAGTCCATTGCCTTTCAATTCAGCTGTGTTCAAGTGTCCAGGGTATGGACAAAGGAGGAGAGAAGATTTGCCAGACTCCTTCCTCCTTCCGAGCAGAGTTCATGTTCTTTTCTGAAGCCTCATGAGCCCAGTCTTCACCCCCATTACCACATTCGGCAGTCCAGTCTTCCACATTCCTGCCAGAACACCTCATTAAACAATGATTTACCTAATTCCAGGGTTTTCTTAGCCCACAACTCCAAACTCTTGATGTTCATCCCACAGACATTTTCAAAAACTTAAGAACCATGCCAGCACGTTTATTACATGGCCTTACATACTGGAGTCAATATTCTATACTGATTGCTTTTTTCATCCCTGTGTGGAAATTCCTGGAAGAAGCAAGAGATTTGTTTTAGATTTTGGTTTGAGGGTATATACAGCCTCACTATACAGCCTATCATGGAGGGGACAGCATAGTAGTAGGGACAGCTTGTGGCTACAGCAGAAGGAGCATGAAGTAGTTTATTCACATCTGGGCAGGCCAGGAAGCAGTAACAGCAAGAAATGGGGCTGGGCTATAGACCTCAAGATCCACCATCAGACCTCTCAAAGAATCCATATTCTCTGCAAAGAGTGTCGCTACTCCTAGCCTTTCCCAGCTTGTGCTGGCCACTGGCCTTTATCAGCTGTGGTTGCAACATTCCTTGTGATGGCATTTGGGTCCTGCTTTGATAATTCAGGGTATTCTTCCCTTCTCAAGTTATTTAATTAAATCACATTTATAGCATCCCTTTTCATCCACAAGAAGACACACATTTCCACTGATTATGACTTGGATATCTTTGGGGAACACTGGTTTAATTTACATCAAAGCATTCACATGAATCCTGTCAGATCACATGACTTAGACACGGCCATGTGTAAGTTGTTAGAGAGGTGACAGAAATCCAGTACATTGCACTTGAACCTCTAGAGCTTAGGGTCTTATGTGAAAGCTAGAAGATAACTCAACAATTGAAGTTCATGATGAGGAGAAAGCCAACAGTGCAAAAGGATATTCTTCTTTGTTCTGGAACTTCTGAGTCCTTTGTGTTCCCACAGCCCAGTTCTACTTTGTTGTTTCACACTTACAGCTGACTTAACTGCTTGTTTGCTCATGTCCTGTTGCCTCTGAAGCCCTGGTGTGCACTGGACTATTCATTGCTGCAGTCTTGGTTTTCCTGCCTTTGAGTGGAATGTCTGGCACAGGGTTAACACCAACAAAGACTTGTGAGTAAGCGACAAAATGGAGAAGCTGAAATTTCCAACAGAGTGAAGTGCATTTCCTATTGACCTTTTATTAAATATGAAACCTTTGAAGGTAAAACACATACATACATACTCACATGCACACACATGCACTCACATGCACACGCACACATGCATGCATACATGCATATGCAAACATACTTTGACCTAGGCCAGGCAGACGCAAGTCAATGGCTTGTTTGTCCATCCTAGTTGTGTGACTCTGTGTCTCTGAAGGTGCTTTGTTCTTGTCTGCTTGCTTGCTTTGGGTTTCTAAAACCCATGGTTTGAATGAAAGTATTTCCGGACTCCCGGTCTGTCTTTTCATGATGCTTGCTATTTCCCAGTCAACCTGTTTCATTGTTTCTTCCTCTCTGTCTGTTGGCACTGTCCTTCCTTTCCTTGCATTGTTTAGAGACTGCTTAGCAACTCCTTAAGCCACAGCTCAGATATCTACAGCTCCCAGGTCTACCACAAAGCCACAGGACTCCTCATTGCGCGTCTATCTTCCCAGAACACGTGAAAATATCTCTACTGTAACGTCCACCCCAGTGTGTCATGTCTGTCAGTTTGTTTCCTACTCTACTTCCCGTCTCACCCATTCTCTCTCATGTTTTCATACTTTACGTTTCTTTACTTTGTTAGTATTAAGTAAAATTCTATCAGTTGAATTAATTATCCCCCCCATCCCTATTGCATATAAGCATTTTGGAATGTGGGTAAGAAGAGTATTGTCAACGTTACAGTAAATCAGTTATTACTAATATGAGCATATCACCACACTTTTAGAGTTGACAGGGCTATAAACTGCAACTTTCTTCAGCTACATAAATTAAATCCAAATAACCACCTAAACATAATTCTCAATATCCTGCTAGCTACAGATGGATTTGGATGGAAGGGGAGGTAGAGCTCACCTCTTAGTGGGAAGTAACAGGTGTTAACCTTTTGGAGCTACCTGGACCATTACTCGTAGTAAATTGCTTAAAAGAACCATAGTGGCCCAGAAAGTTAGCACATCTTCCTAAAGGTAAGCCATTTCCTCTGCTCTCCCTTATTGGATTAGTCCTTAATGGCCTCTTTAAATCTTAATGACTTCCCCAGAATGTGGCGTGGTCTAGTCTTTTATGGTATTCTAACTACGCATTTCAAATCAAATCACATTTATTTATTGAGCTCTGTGCAAAGCATGGTACTTAGCTGTGGGGCATACAAAGATGAGTAGGACATAGTTGCTATCTTCAAAAGGGTCTGCTTTACTAAGTACACACGGCAGATGTGTGATAAATTAAATAATAATCCATGATTTAAATAACGATTCAAGAGACTGCTGAAAAGATTTTACTCAGTGATTAATTGACATATTAATTATTTAGACTTCATATAGTAGGCATTCTGGAGACCAGAGAGCATTAGGAAGGAGGAGGTATTTGAGTTGGGCCTTCAAAAATAGCTGGTAAGGGAGAAGAAATTGCCTTTACCTGGGGACCTGAGTGTTGCTTACTTGTTAGCTGGTGGGACAGGTGAACATTGAAAGAGAGTGCTGATGATAGGGTACACATCAGAACTGAAAGAGTTTCCTTACTGGGAAGGAAGCTACAGCCAACAGCATGTGTCATGGTCTGGGCAGGAAGTCAGCCTCAAGAGATCCAGCATAAAGGAGGAAGATGTCAGCATAATCGCTGGACCAGAAGTAATGATACATTGTAGCAACAATGGTGTACAGTTGCTGCCTCGGGAGAGGCAGTGGCAGCAACCAAGAACTTCTGAGTGCTTATTAGCTGCCAGGCACTTACAGAGGATCTTATTTCACATACTGATATGTCTAATCTTCTTAATTTGTAGATTAGATATTATAATTGCCATTTTGAAGAAAAAGATATCAAGACACAGTTACCAAGTCATGAGTGTCTCCTGGTTCAATGGCTCAAAGGGGGTTCTAATCACAATTACCACAGCATCTAGGCAGAGGCCTTTTTGCCAACCTCTCATCCTCTAAGATTCTAGGAATTAGACAGGAGTTGTTAGAAGAGGGTTTGATTCAACAGGAACTTTTAAGCTGACTCACGTATCTTATTCACCAGCTCATGACCTTAAGCTGCAACCACAAATGGCGTTTGTACCATTTGATGGATATAGTTTGATACCTTTTCACTTGGACTCTGTTTTTGCCTGCTCTATTCTTCTGGCTCTGAGATCTTGGTCTTGATTCCTGCCCCTAGCCTCTGCTCTGATTTTTGGATTGATTTTCTCCAGTCTTAAGACGTGATATTTAACCAGTAGTCCTTGTTTTGACTCTTGTTTGGACTATCCCTAATGAGCTCCAGTTTACATTCCCAGCCCTAACCCAGTCTTGTAGGACCCGACAGTGTTGTCACACTACAGTCCCAATAGTTCTGCACACAAACCTGCTTTTGAGCTCTTTCCTCCCTACTCCCCAGGTAAGGTTGGTTAGGTGGATATGTATTTGTTACTTTTCTGTGGCTGTGATAAAATACCATGATCAAAAGGAACTTACAGAATAAAGGGTCTATTTTGGCTCACAATTCCAGAGGGAAAGAGTCCATCATAGTGGGAAATGGTAGGACATGGAGATAGGAGCAGGAAACAGACAGATCCTATTTCACCTGCACACAGGAAGCTGACAGAGCAAGAAGAAAGAAGGACAAGTTTATAAATCTCCAAATCCCAGCCACAGTGATACACTTTCTCCAGCAAGGTTCCAACCTCTAACGGGTCTATAAGTTCCCCAAATGGCATCATCAAGTGAAGACCTAGTGTTCAGTACATAAGCCTTTGAGGAACATTTCTCACTCAAAATACCATAGGATGGATGAATGGGCTCAGACACAAACATAATTAGCCTGTTTGGTAATCAATGAGTTTGGCTGGAGCAGTAGCAAAAAGATAAACTTGCTATATTTCACTGGAATCAGGATACAGAAGGAAATATCTGAAATATTTGGTGTCATGAAATGTCTGGAATATGTAATTTCTAAAAATCGTGTCTAATAGACATATAATTTAAGAAGCATTTCAGCTATGTGTCTTGGATGGTCATGGGCTATCCATGCAAGGCTGAAGTCACGCATGGCATCTGTATTGGGTAGACTTTTCTTTCTAGTTTTAAAGAATATATAGCAACCACAGGATATTTTAGAACAGTGTTTTATAGGAGCCAATTTGGGGTTGGTGATGGCTATCAAGCTTAGATGAATAAACTGAAGGTTCCTAGGGCATATCTCAGATTTACCAAACTGGAAACTCTGCCACTGGAGATCATTCACTTTGAATTTAAATCTCAGGTTTAATTCAAATTTTAAAGAGAGGAAGACCATGGATTTAGTCATTTAGTAATCTCTCAAAATCATAAGGACTCTTGCGATTCACTTGATTCTAATAATAGTTTTGGTCTTGTTAGCATTGTTATTAACATTATTTTAACACTCCATGATTATATAGTGACTTTCTAAAATTCTAGGTTACAACCTCTTTAGGTCATAACTGTCACTCTTTCCCCTTCTGCTTGCTGCCACCTGAGACTTGCTTTCTCTGGCTACACAGACTCTGTCGCCATGTGGCTTCTATTGACTTTCCTTTCTCCAGATTTTTGCCTTCTCTGTGATTTTATTGCCTGCATAGCAGCTGGTGCATGAGGTTTTAAATCAAAGATTAGTAGATTACTGCATAAGATAATTCTCATAGCTTTTATTTGTTTTTATTTCCCAGCCTCATGAATAATTTTAATATTTGTAGGATTACAGAAGAAATAAAACTGTGATTTGTATATCCTGAGTTTCATAGCTAAAACCACATGTTCTATCATGTTTCCTTTATGCTCGCCCACTTTCTCCCTCTAATTCGGCTTGTGTCCTGCATTTAGACTCCCTATGGGAGATAACTCACTCAGTAACTTTTCTGAGTGGAGCAGCCCTGGCAGCTGTGTCGCCACACAGGCCGTTGCCAGATTTGAGTCAGACTCTCATCTGAGATTCAGTTAACTGTGGTCAAGTTGGTAGAGTCACCTGCCCAGAACACTCTAAAAACAGAGGAAACCACGGACCAGTCAGGAGGTTGGAACATCTCTGTCCAATCTGTTGTCACAGTAGCGCTCAGTGATTTGGGGCTTTAGGAAGTGGTCTATCCTGAACTATAGTTTAATATATCATTGCCTGCCTCAAATATTTAGATTGACTGTGGGGGTTGTTCTTGTTCCTGCAAGGAAGTGATTTCCCACTCCCTGACTGGGTGTCACTGTGACCTTCCTGTTAAGGTGCAATGACAGGACTCAGCATATTCCTAGAGTCATGCACGACTGTTTTTTATTCTACAGAGGCTGGATGTGAAATAAAATTTCATGTATATTTATTCCAAGTGCTAGCTTGAAATATTTATTCCAAGTGCAAGACAATAAAGTTGGCTGGAGGATTCCATAGATATCAAACAATCACAGGCCCGAGTTTCTTCAGACTAGAGCATCAATTACGTGCTGGGTTCCTAGAGAAACTGTGCATTATGATTTATGGCAGGCATGTCAATCGATTGTTATGGACTCTACTTGAAATGACAAGAAGTCTTTATTTACAGGCACCTGTTTTCTCACACAGGGTAGGCAATATTAGTGCTCCCCATGTTCATGAGGCAGGAAAATTTATTCTACATGTGTTATGATGGTCACAATACAGGGTAATTTAAATGATAATTATTTTTGAATGCTAACTGTTGAACATATTTCATGGATCATGAAATTCCTCTTCAAAAAGTATTGTTCCTTTCAATAGGGATATTTAAAATTTATACCCTGCGACATCTTTTCTACTGGCATTTCTACAGCAGTCATTCAACAAATATTTGTCAGGAGCAGATTGTGTTCCAGATGAGCTCCTTGTCTCGGTCAAAAGGATGCTCCTACTTGCTTAGATCTTGCCTTCAGTTGGAGGAGCACAGGAACGAACAATGTGATATCAAATGGCGATCGTGAGCTTCAAGGGACCTGCTAAGAGCAGCAGACAAGACGGTGTAGGAAGAAGAATGCTGCTTGTGTGTACTTTAAATGGGATGCTCAAAGTCATAACATTTGCGTTGAGACCTGAGTGCTGGATGAATGACAATAAAGAACCTCTCTCTCTATTGTTATATGGTATGCTGTATATTAATACTATGCCCTGGTATCATTGATGGACTACATGTATCCAGTGACTGAAATTCCTCATCCAGGTGTATACTCAACAGATACATGCGCAGGGCATGCACCATACATCTTATATTATGCATATGAATTATAATATGCATATTCCTAACGATGATGCTAGTATTTGCAGTGCCATCAGGGTGCTCAGTACCAGCAGAATGGAGTTTTGACTTGTATGATATCTCTGACTCACACTAGCTGATTGCTCTGAAACCCCACACTGTTCCAGTTTTGTAAATCTTAAACTGTAAACTGTTCAAATGTCCAAAATCTAAAAAAAAAAAAGAATACATGTATGGCTTTTGTTAGGTCACATTATAGAATTCACCAATTACAAAGAACAACATACATATATATGCTAATCATGGATGTGTATTTAAAATAAAATGCAAAGTAGAAAAAAAAAAAAAGACGCAACAGGATACCTGGTGTTTGTGTAAAGTCCAAGAAGGAGGCAATTAGTTGTACTAATGGTACACTGAGGACAAGCAAGGTGGTGACAGCTAAGAGCTGGCTCCCCGTGTCTGCATGTTCCACATTGCTAGAATCAACCAAATGTTGTTTGAGAGGACTCAGAATAAAATTGCACAAAATCTATAGACTTTGCCCCTTGCCATTAGTCCTGAAACAATGCAGCCTAGCAACTGTGTCACCTTTGAGCTCCATGTCTTGTGATGTAGAGACTATGTGAAGCACACAGGAAGATGGGAATGGCTCGTGAGCAAAATTTTACTGAAGAAACCAGAGTCTTGCTTTAGAGGCTCTGGGATTCTTTTGCCAAAAGTAGGGACAACTCTTCAGTGTTTGACATGAACAGAAGAAAGGCCTTGGGAGCATTGGCAGTGTCTCTTCACCTACAGAGAAGTTCCCATCCCTTTAGTCTCCGAGTTACATCTGCAATGCTGCATTGAGCCCACATTGTTATTCTGGGCATCTAAGTATCTGCTACAGTTTCCAGAAGAAAAACAACTTACACCAGCATGGTGACATACACCACCTGTACACCTAGGATTGGAAAAGTTGAAGCAGGAGGATCATGAATTCTCAAAGTAGCCTTGATTATGTAATAAAATTTTTGTAAAAAAAAAAAAGTTCTCAAAAGCTCAATCCATTTATAAACTGTGGGACTTTGTAATATAATGAAAACATCAAAGTTTACACTTGGGAACTGAAAATATGACTAAAAACAGGTATGAAGAATATATTTTACATATTAATGATATCATTATGTTTCTATTAAATGCAAATGTGACTCATAGATAGTTAGGAAAAGGTGTTTCATTTTCTTTCTTTCTTTTTATTGTCTTACCCAATACTGTTTACTTGTGAAAGATACTAGTGAATAATTTTATTTTATCTTAAAGTATATCCCGAGGTAATAGGAACAAAATGCATTTTTTTTTTTTACAATAGCCTTTATACTGAACATGACTTAAGGCACTTTACAGAATAAATGCTGGTAGTGAATAACACTGAGCAAATTTTGCTATTGTTATTCATTTAAAACTCTATACATATCAAATAAGGGAACACTGACCAGAATACAAGGCTTCTGTCATTATTATTAATATGTAATATGTAAGCCAACTAGGTATGCATATATAATAGAATACCATGCTGAAATAATAAAGGTCACCAGCCATAAAAAAGATTTACCTGTCTACTTACCTACTTGTGATTACGGTCACATTTATGTTAATATTGGAGTGCTCACTTCCAAGGTTGGGGGGTTGGAGATTTGTTGCGTGCTGTGACTGACAGCCTTTGATTTACTGAGTGACTTAATACCCACTCTACTGTTAGGCAGGAAACTGCACAGCCATCTCGCTGCAAAGGAAAAGCTCTCATGGCATCCTTTGTTCTGCTGCAGAACTCGTAACTTTGTTTTTCCTATGTGTGTGCCTGTGTGCTCACATGCACACATTCGTTCATATGCCCTGCATCTGTTAATTAGAGCTCATCACCCAAAGCGATAAAAGACACTAAGCACCCTTAGTCACACCTGGTCTCCTTCTGGGATCACAACTGTAGGACTTGAAGATTGCTAAAACAAGGGGGAAATTTTGCACTTGGAATCCGGGGCCTCTGTAGGGAAGAAGAGACTATGACACTCTCAGATCACATAGTAGACACATTTACTGGGCCAGGTACCATGGTCTTGAGTAAGGCCAAATCTAGGATAGGCATAAAAATTTTAATGATAAAAATCATGATATAACTTGCCATAAAAGGCAAAAAGACCTAAAACCAGAGGAATTGCTCGGACAGAATTTGGGTGATTAAAGGACGGTGGTTTTTCTTTGGTAGCAGATGTGAGAACTGAGCACACAAAGTAAAGGCAAGAACTGCATGCCAGATTATGCTCTCCTCCACTGATCCATGAACCTGTGCTTCCTCCCACAGAGTGATTCTGATCAGAGCTCTTATTTGGGATTGGATGTGTGGGTTCCATTTGTGCCCTTAGAATAGCAGCACAAAGAAACAAATGGGGCATTTCTTCACACACGAAGAAATAGAAAGGGCCTTTCCTTAGGCTGCTGCTCTGGTGAAGCCCAGCCCTGGAAACTGTGGGAGACATGTTCTTACAGACACCGCATTACATCTCTGCTAGGGAGGGCAAGCATTTGTATTTCAACAGGTCTGCAGTACACTCTGAAGTAGGTTAAGGTTTGGGTCTACTGTTGTAGATCCACCATAGAGGTGATATTACGCCTCTATTTTAATTGTCTATCAACAAAGTGGTACTTAAATTCTAGTACTAATGGCTGAAGCAGTGTCTTACTTTTATAATGCTATGATGAGACACCATGATCAAAACAACTTTCAGAAAAAAAAAGATTCTATCGAGAGCTGACAGTCTCAGAGGGTGGTAAGAAGTCAGGCATGGCTCTGGAGCAGGAGCTGAGGAGCTCGCAGCCTGAGACACAGGCAGAGGGATGGGGGAAGGGAATGAGGGTGGGAAGGAGGGAGGGATGGAGAGAGAGAGAGAGAGAGAGAGAGAGAGAGAGAGAGAGAGAGA
>JADRCD010233626.1:15217-25358 GCA_019843815.1 Montemys delectorum | reverse complement strand
CCCCCCCCCCCCCATCTACACATCCCTGTTGCCTCTGCTCCATTTGCCCTTGGGATCAATATCAGCAGAGATCCAGGGATCCCTGGTCATATGAAACAATAGTATCATGTGTATTAGGAACACAGTCTGCACTTACCAGTTGCTTGTTGTATTGTGGCAAAGGACATGGCTGGGTGTCAGCTGGCACCTTGTACATTGGAGTCACCAACATACTGGCAGGGTGGGCGCAGACGAAGCGCACCTGCACTTTTTCTACAGAGGGGCGAGGGTTTAGGACTCCTGGGTGATTCCCAATCCGTAAAGTGAGAACCTTTAAGGAAACATCAGCGAGTTACTTGTGTGTAGACCCTCGATGTCAGTCATGCTGAACTAAATGTGTCAGAATTATTCTGACTCCAGAGGAGCCTTTCTGGATATGAGAATCAGACAAATCCTTTAAAGGGTTCCCCACTGCACACTGAATAATCTAATTTTTAAAAAATGGTAGAAAGCAATCAAGGAAGATATTGTTGACCTTTACACAAACAGAAATCTAGAACTGCTTTCACACAGTCACATACTATACAATCATGTACATGCACACACACACACACACACACACACACACACATACACACACACACAGAGAGAGAGAGAGAGAGAGAGAGAGAGAGAGAGAGAGAGAGAGACCTAGGAAATACAGCTCAGTGACAGACTAGCTTACTCAAAGCATTAAAGTCAATCCTCAGAAAAAGAATAAACACAAAAGGAGTCCTGGCACATCTGTACTTCAGCACTAACCTTGTCACAAAATAAAATCAAAACATACTATGGAATCCTTTTTGTTGTTGTTTTTCGGTTTGTTTGTTTGTTTGTGTGTTTGTTTGTTTTTTTGAGACAGGGTTTCTCTGTGTAGCCCTGACTGTCCTGGAACTCACTCTGTAGACCAGGCTGGCCTCGAACTCAGAAATCCGCCTGCCTCTGCCTCCCAAGTGCTGGGGTTAAAGGCATGTGCCACCACTGCCCGGCATACTACGGAAATTTTAAGACAAATGGAACTTAAAATATCTAACTTTGGCTGGCAGTGACAAGGCAGTGACAGTGCACTCCTGTAATCCCAGCACTCAAGAGATCACTGCAAGTTAAAAGGTCAGCCTGTTTCCGGTAGTCCCGTGCCAGCTATCTATATAAAGTGACACCTTGTTTTGAAAACAAGCTGGGCATTGTGGCACACACCTTTAATTCCACAGCTTGAGAGGCAGAAGCAGGTTAGATCTCTGCGAGTTTGAGGTCAGCCTAGTCTACATACCAAGTTCTAGGATATCCAGGGCCATATAGAGAGACCCTGCCTCAAAAACAAACAAACCCACAAAACCAACAACAAGCAAACAACAACAACAACAAACAAAAGAACCATCAGCAAGGTGGCTTGGCCGGTGGAGGTGCTTGCCACCAAGCCTGCACACCTAGTTCAAGCCCCAGGACCCACCTGTAAAGGGAGAGAACTGATTCTTTCAAGTCACTCTACAGCACATGCACCATGGTTTGCATGTGTCCCCCCACAAATGAATTTTAAAAAGAAAAACATAAATTTAACCAAATTTCTTCATTCTTTTCCTTCAAGGAATCTTGTGCTATTAATGCCTTAGTTAAGTTCATTTTTCTGGTTAGAGTTTATTTTATATTTATTTATTTCATGTATATTGAGTATTCAGCCTGCATGCATGTATGTGTGCCAAGTGCACCCGGGTACTTGAGATTAGAAGAGGACACTGGCTCTCTCCGGGCTTCTCCAAACACTACTGCATGTGTTACTCACAGAGGCTCACACACGTGCACATAAATTACATAAAACTGCAAAGCTAATCTAAAAGACTGGCAGCAGGGCTGGCGAGATGGTTCAGTGGGTAAGGGAACTTGGTGGCAAGCCTGACAATCTGACTCTGATCCCTGGAACCCATGTGGTAGAAGGAGAAAACTACTGCAAGTTGTCCTCTGACCTTCAGACTCACAGTGGGTCAGACGCACACACACAAGTAAATAAATAAATAAATAAATAAGGCAATTAATTAATGTGATTGAAAGTACTGAAAGCGCTCCTCTACCCAAGCAAGATGCCCAAAGGAAAGAAGGCCAAGGGGAAGAAGAAGGTGGTCCTGGCTCCTGCTGTTGTCAAGAAACAGGAGGCTGAAAAGGTGGTCAATCCTTTATTTGAGAAAAGACTCAAGAACTTCGGCATTAGGCAGCCCAAAAGAGAACTAACATGCTTCATCAAATGGCCCCGCTACATCAGGCTGCAATGGCAAAGAGCCATCCTCTATAAGTGGCTCAAAGTAGCTCCTGCCATTAACCAGTTCACCCAGGCCCTGGACAGGCAAACAGCTACTCAGCTGCTTAAGCTTGCCCACAAGTACAGGCCAGAGACAAAGCAAGAGAAGAAGCAAAGGCTACTGGCCCGTGCTGAGAAGAAAGCTGCTGGCAAAGGGGACGTCCCAACTAAGAGACCGCCTGTCCTCCGAGCAGGAGTCAATACAGTCACCACCTTGGTGGAGAACAAGAAGGCTCAGCTGGTCGTGATTGCCCATGATGTAGACCCCATTGAGCTGGTGGTTTTCCTGTCTGCCCTGTGTCAAAAGATGGGGGTGCCCTGCTGCATCATCAAGGGAAAGGCCAGGCTGGGGCCCCTGGTCCACAGGAAGACCTGCACCACTGTTGCCTTCACACAGGTTTACTTGGAAGACAAGGGTGCTCTAGCTAAGCTGATGGAAGCTATTAGGACCAATTATAATGACAGATAGGATGAGAGACCAATTATAATGACAGATAGGATGAGATCTGCCGCCACTGGGGAGGCAACGCCCTGGGTCCTAAGTCTGTGGCTCGCATTGCCAAGCTGGAAAAGGCAAAGGCTAAAACATTAAGTTTTCTGTATGTAATATGTGTGTGTGTGTGTGTGTGTGTGTGTGTGTGTGTGTATAGTTACAAAAATGTAAAAAAAAAATTATTAAAAGCATTATCCACTCCATCCTAGGTTCTGAACAGATCAGCCACTATTAGTGACTTCTATGTGGCTACATTAGAGTTATTTCCTTGTTGGAAGCATGAAAATAAAAAAGTCTGTGATTTCAGGATGTGTTGAAGAAATGAAAAAGACCAGACACTCATTCCTCTATTCTTTGGCGCTTCTTTTGTTGTTGTTGTTTTTTGAGACAGGGTCTACATGTGTATGTAGCCTTAGCTGTCCTGGAAATGACTGTAGACGAGGCTGGCCTTGAACTCAAAGATCTGCCTGCCTACCTTTACTTCTCTAGTGATGGGATTAAAGGTGTGTGCCACCACCAGCGTCTTGTATTTTTGGAAACAATTTATTATTTTTGTTAAGGTTTTTTTTTAATTGTGTGGGTATAGTGGGAACAGGTGTTCATAGAGGACATAAGTGAGGATCCTGTGGAGAACCAAACCCAGGTTCTCTGAGAAATCAGTAGACTCTTTTTACCTACTCACTCTCCAGTCCTTAAGACTTACGTGCTTATGTGTGTGTCTGTGCATGGAAGTCACATATGAGCAGGTATCCATAGAGACCAGAAGATGGATGATCTCTTGGGGCTGCAGTTACAGGCAATTGTGAACCACCTCAACTCAGGGACTGTGGTAGCTTGTATAGTCAAAATTCCAGTATGGATGAGAAACGGGACCTCCCAGGTCCCCACACCTCTATAGCCAGAGGGTTTGGCAGGTAAAGTTACTAAGGGAGGGAGAGTTGCTCTTCCTCAGAGGATATGGCTGCTGGTAGGTTGTTCATACCCTAGTGAGTAGCCACACACCTATGTGAATATGGGCACCACTAGTTGGACTCATTGGGTAATTAACAATACTCCATGCAGAGGCCATCAGAGGGCAAGAGGCAGGCTGCTCCATCTGTCTCTGCTCTATTCCTTTGAGGAAGAGTCTCACTCTGAATCTGGAGCCCTGTGGGCTGGGGTAAAGGGCATGTTGGTTTGGAGGTTTTTCCTAGTTAAGCTAGAAGTCACAGCAATCATACAGTCTGGGTCCGCTCAGTGTTGGGGTTACAGGTGTGGGTGAGACCAGGGCTGTCTTATCATATGGTGCTAGGATCAGAACTCTGGTGTTCACAGTTTCAGAGATATGGCTCTTAGCCCTGGAGTCATCTCTAATCTTGAAGCTTATTTTTATTAGAAAAACTTTAGCAGACATATGAGTGAATGGAAATGCTTTTGTTAGTGAGGGTGCAGAGATGGGACTCTGCACATGGCTGGTAGGAATGTGAAATGGTCCTGATGCTGCAGAGAGGTGTAGCAGTTCCTCCAAACATCAACAGAATTAATGTAGGAGTCAGCAATTCCACTTCTGCTCCTCCTGCTCCTCCCCACAGACAGGGTTTCTCTGTAAATCCCTCATTGTCTTGAAACTCAATCTGTAGACCAGGCTGGTCTCAAACTCAGAGACCTGCCCACCTCTGCCTCTGAGTGCTGGGACTAAAAGAGTGCCATTACCACCTGGCTGAAATTGTACTTCTTGATAATTGGGGAAAAGGGTCTTAAGATATATTCCTTTAAGCCTCTCTTCCTTCCTTTCTTCCTTCCTTCCTTTTTTTTTTTTTAATTTTTTTATTTGGTTTTTCGAAACAGGGTTTCTCTGTGTAGCCCTGGTTGTCCTGGAACTCACTCTGTAGACCAGGCTGGCCTCAAACTCAGAAATCTGCCTGCCTCTGCCTCCCAAGTGTTGGATTAAAGTCGAGCGCCACCACCGCCCGGCCTTCCTTTCTTTTTTTGAAACAAAGTTGCCTTATTCTAGACTCCAGGCTGGCCTCAAATTCATGGCAATCCTCCTGACTCAGCCTCCTAGGTCCTGAGATACTGAGATGAGCCAGCACACCTGGTATGAAATGTTTTTTTGTTTTTGTTTGTTTTTAAAAAGATTTATTTATTTATTATATGTAAGTACACTGTAGCTGTCTTCAGACACACCAGAAAAGGGCATCAGACCTCATTACAGATGGTTGTGAGCCACCATGTGGTTGCTGGGATTTGAACTCAGGACCTCGGGAAAAGCACTCAGTGCTCTTACCCACTGAGCCATCTCTCCAGCCCTTGAAACATTTTTTTTTTTTTTTTTTTTTTTTTTTGGTTTTTCAAGACAGGGTTTCTCTGTATAGCCCTGGCTGTCCTGCAACTCACTCTGTAGACCAGGTTGGCCTCGAACTCAGAAATCTGCATGCCTTTGCCTCCCAAGTGCTGGGACTAAAGGCGTGTGCTACCACCGCCTGACCCTCGAAATGTTTTTATAACCACATTCACAGCAGCTCTTCTTAATAATAGCTAAAACATGGGAACAACCAAAGTGTTCATCAGTGAATGAATGCATGAACACACACACACACACACACACACACACACACACACACACACACACACTGGAATATTATGAAGCCTAAAAGGAAGAGAGCCAAGCAGGATGAAACATCCTTGTTATTCTAGCACATTCCTTCTAGGATCAGGAATTCAGGGTGAGTCTTGGCTACAAAGCAGGTTAAAAGCCAGCCTGACCTACTGAGCTTCTGTCTAAATAAATAAATACTGTTTTTTAAGGTTGGAAATTCTACATGGATGAAACTTGACAGCATTGTGCTAAAATACACCAAATATAAAAGAAAAAATAGCATATGATTTTACATAAATGAGATGCTGAGTACTCCAAGTCAGAGACGGACAGAAGGACAGTGGGTGCCAGGGTCTAAGATAAGATAGCTGTGGGGAAATGTCTTTTTTAACAGGTCTGGAGTTTCAGTTCTGTAAGATGAGAGGATGTTCTGTGTAGCTGTTTCCCCTGGACTGAAGTGCTAGCTCTGGGCTCTACCCTTGTGGCCTGACTGAAGCACTAGCTCTGGGCTCTGCCCTTGTGGCAATGACAACATACCCTGACAACATAAAAACAAGTTAAGGAAGAAAGGGCTTACTTGGCTTACAGTCCATTGTCACAGGGACTTAGGGTAGCAGAAACTTCAAGCAATCTCATTATATCCAAATGATGTGGATGCATCATGAGCAAAGCATTGAATCCATGTGTGCATGTGCATGCTAGTGATCTGCTCGCTCGCTCCTCCCTTTTCACTGAGTCTAAGCCCTTGTCTCAACTCTACTAAAAAAAAAAAAATCCCTCTGGGTGGTTGGTGCCACACGCTTTTAATCCCAGCACACAGGTGTCTGTGAGTTCCAGGCTATAGAGCCAGTTCCAGGACAACAAGGGCTACACAGAGAAATTCTTTTCACAAACAAACAAATCCCTCACTGCCATGTCCACAGTACCCTAATGTCAAAAAGTCTTCATTGAAACTTTCCTCCTAGGTAATTCTATGTTGATGCAAGTCTATAATCGAAACTAACCGGCACAGGGGCTGGAGACATGGAGACATGGCTGAGCAATGAGAAGTGCATACTGTAATTCCAACTTCAGGGATCTGAAACTGCCAGCTTCCACTAGGGACCTGCACCCACACTCGCACACGTCCACACCACTAACCACAGTACTTTTCTCCTTAGAGGAGCGTTCACAAAACAAAATGAACTCAATGATAGGTACCAGGCTTGGGGCTGGGGAAACAGCTCAGTGGACATAGAATTTACTGTGTAAATGTGGGGGACTGGAGTCTAGAAACTGTCTAAAAGTCAAAAAGGTATGGCAGCCTCAGTAAACCCAGGACCAGAGACAGGGTCTCAAGATCAAGGTGGCTAGCCAGACCAGCTGGGATGGGCAAGCTCCCGCTTCAATGAGAGACCTTGCTCAGTAAGTAAGGTAGGCAGTGATTGAGGAATTGATCCCCATGTCAATTTTGGGCTGAACAGCACCTTCACATGTATGCTCACACATGTGTGAAAACATACTTACATGTGTGTACCACACACGGGGCACACATAAAGAAGAAAACCAATTCAGGAAGCTTGAGAAACTCACAAGTAAGTTTTGAGAGCAGTGTGTTGGCACACACCTTCAGTCCTAGTGGTGGATCTCCTTGAATCTAGAACAGCCTAGTCTATACAACAAGTTCTGGGACAGCCAGGGCTAAATCGAGAAACCCTGTCTCAAACAAAACAAAACAAAACAAAACAAAACAAAACAAAATAAAATTAATAGGTAAACTCTAAAAGTTAAAAACAAACAAACAAAACTGGGAACAGAGGCCAGACAGATGGCTCAGTGGTTAAGAGCACAGTGCATATACACACACGAAGGCAAATACACATACACATAAATAAAACATCTTTAAAAAGAGTATTATAGGCTGGTGAGATGGCTCAGCAGTTAAGAGCACCGACTGTTCTTCTGAAGGTCCTGAGTTCAAATCCCAGCAACCAAATGGTGGCTCACAATCATCCATAATGAGATCTGATGCCCTCTTCTGGAGTGTCTGAAGACAGCTACAGTGTACTTACATGTAATAAATAAATAAATCTTTTTTTTTTTTTAAAAGAAAGAGTGTTATATTACAAGCTGCAACATCATACTAATGATAGAGAAAGGCTGTTTCCTTACTTGTTCCCCTAACTCTAGGCACCGGACGCGGTAGACATACTGGTTCTGCTTCCTCTTAGCTGGCAGTCGGACTTCTGTTACCGTAATGGTCTCTGCCTTCTCCATGCTGAGCTCCAAAAAAAATCGGGACGGCTCCAAGATCCACGGATGAGGGCCCCCTTCAAATACCATTTCCTTTACGGATTGCCATGTCACCAAAGCCACTTCCGTGGGGTTTAGAGCCTGAAACAAATTGATCTCTATATAGTTAGGAATTATTTTATTTTATTTATCTGTTTAGACAGTAGGTCTACCACAGTCCTTGAACTTCTGATCCTCCTGCCTCCACCTCCCCTGTGCCTGGATGAACAATGTGTCCTGCCATGTCTTTAAAAAGTAATATCTTTTGAAATAGAAATATGATGATATATTCCCCCCTTTTCCTCCCTGTAAACCCTCCTGTGTGTTCCCCTTGCTCTCTTTTACATTTGTGACCTCTTCCCTGAGTGTTGTTCCACACTGTTTGGTTTTTCGTTTTGTTTTGGTTTTTTGGTTTTTTTTGGTTTTTTCCAAGACAGGGTTTCTCTGTGTAGCCCTGGCTGTCCTGGAACTCACTCTGTAGTCCAGGCTGGCCTTGAACTCAGAAATCTGCCTGCCTCTGCCTCCCAAGTGCAGGGCCCGGCTTTTCTTTTCTTTTCTTTTCTTTTCTTTTCTTTTTTCTTTTCTTTTCTTTTCAAACATTTATTTACTTACTATATGTAGGTACACTGTAGCTGTCTTCAGACACTCCAGAAGATGGCGTCAGATCTCGTTATGGATGGTTGTGAGCCACCATGTGGTTGCTGGGATTTGAACTCAGAACCTTCAGAAGAGCAGTCAGTGATCTTAACCGCTGAGCCATCTCTCCAGCCCAGGGCCCAGCTTTTCACAAAGTGTTTTTTAATTATAATTTTTTTGAGACAGAGTCTCTTCTTTTTTATAATTATTGTTTTGAGGCTATAATCTTTTGGGTTTATTTTTATTGCTTGTTTATTTATTTTGAGAACAGGCTTTTTTTTTTTTTTTTTTTTTTTTTTTTGGTTTTTTGAGACAGGGTTTCTCTGTGTAGCCCTGGCTGTCTTGTAGACCAGGCTGGCCTCGAACTCAGAAATCCGCCTGCCTCTGCCTCCCAAGTGCTGGGATTAAAGGTGTGTGCTACCACCGCCCGGCAGAGAACAGGTTCTTATTATGTAGAAAACAACTTAGTTGCCCTAGACCTTGCTATGTAAACCAGGCTGACCTCAAACTCACAGAGACCCACCTGCCTCAGCTCTCTTCGTGTGGGACTAAATGCATGTGCTATCATGCCTGGCTGAGATTATAATATAATCACATCATTTTCTCCTTTCCCTTTCCTCCCTCCAAAACCTCTCATAAACTCTCTTGTTCTCTCTCAAATTTATGGCTTCTTCCTTTTTGTTGTTCTTGTTGTTAGTGGTGGTGGTGGAGGGTGTGTGTGTGTGTGTATGTGTATGTGTGTGTGTGTGTACAAATATATATTCCTAAATACATAAATAAAGCCTGTTTAGTCTGTATAATGTTACTTGTATGTATGTTTTCAAGACTGAACATTTGGCATTGGATAACTGCTGGAGAGTTTTATGTCAACTTGACATAAACTTAAGTCGTTTGAGAGGGGAGAACATCAGTTAAGAAAATGCCTCCAGCCGGCGGTGGTGGCGCATGCCTTTAATCCCAGCACTTGGGAGGCAGAGGCAGGTGGATTTCTGAGTTCGAGGCCAGCCTGGTCTACAAGACAGCCATGGATACACAGAGAAACCCATTTCAAGCAAACAAGACAGATAGACAGAGAGGGAGGGAGGGAGGGAGGGAGGGAGGGAGGGACATAACCAACAGGTGTGCTCTTCCCTGGAGAAGAACTGTCTCCTGCTCTCAAAGCTTAGTGGCCTGCTGTTCCTTGTAGGGCTCCGTGAGCATTCCACCTTCCACCTCAGCATATATGCTGCTGCCCTGCGTTGGTTGAGACTTCATGGGTGCGGCCACGCTGGCTTTCTATGAAGCTGGGGTTGAACTCTGGGCTTTGTGAATGCTCAGCAGTAATCTACCAAGTCGGGTAGTTCCCAGCTTCCTTTCCCAGAAATTTAAATATGATTTTTAATTTTTTAAATCTCTTATTTTTATGTGCACCGGTGCCTTGCCTGCATGCATGTCTTTGTACCCTGTGCATGCCTGTTTTCTGGTGCCTATGGAAGACAAAGAAGAGGGCGTCAGATGCCCTGGAACTAGAGTTACAGACAGTTCTAAGGCACCATTTGGGTGCTAGGAAGTGAACCCAGGTCCTCTGTAAGAGTAACAAACACTCTCAGCTGCTGAGCCATTTCTCCAGCTCCTCGATTTAATTTTTGACGGAATTAAGCAAAGTAGATAGGCTGTCCCTACTTTTATTTTGAACCACTTGTTGTAACATTTATGGACCAACCCTTATGGCCCCAAATAATGGCTGATGTTCTAAAAATATATAAATTCATGGTGTAAAAATGGCTGACTACTCTTCCACAGGACCGTAAGTTGCTGAATAATAGCTTTCTTCAAATGGGACTGTGCTAGTAGTCTGTGTGATTGGCATTTACAG
>JADRCD010233626.1:0-14817 GCA_019843815.1 Montemys delectorum | reverse complement strand
GGCTGTATTTATTCAGGATAAACTCCCACTACTGAGGCTTCACGAATGAGAGCTGCGATTAGACAACACTAAGTGAGTATCGAGGTCACAAATTCTGACTGCCAGTTCCGAGGAGATGGAGTAGATGGTAAAGCATCCAAGGCTCCCCAGGCTTCTGTGGGACTGCTCACCTTTAGAGGCTCGTAAGCAGCAAATGTGGCACTGCTCCACACGTGCTCTTCATGTCCAGTCACACTGACGGTCACCAGAGTATGGCCCGGAGACGTGGCTGCTATGTGGACGCTAGAACAGTGCATCACTCCAGGCTTTTGAATACCTTTCAATCAAAAGACATGATTTGAAGCAGGCATGGTGACATGGGCTCACACTCACTTGGGAGGTGGCTGCAGAAGAATCAGGAGTTCACAGCCAGGCTCAGCTACAATCAACTTAAAGGCAAGCCTAGGCAACAGGAAACCCTGCCCAACCACACACACATACCCACCATAGCTAAGGTAGAATAATAAGTCATCTGGATTTTTATTGTTGTTGTTGTTGTTGTTTTTGTTTTTGTTTTTTAAGAAATTAGGGACAGAGAAACCCTGTCTCAAAAAACCAAAAAAAAAAAAGAAAGAAAGAAATTAGGGGCCAGGCATGGTGATGCACACCTTTAATCCCAGCACTCAGGAGACACAGGCAAGCTGATCTCTGAGTTCAAGGCCAGTCTGGTCTACAAAGAGAGTTCCAGGACAGCCAGGGTTATGTAGAAAACAACAACAACCAAAAAAAAAAAAAAAAAAAAACCCAGAAAGATTAAAAAAAGAAATTAGGTTATAGAAACAGAATATTTTTAACACATTAAAAGTATAACTTGGGGCTGGAGAAAAGGCTCAGTGGTTACACGCACTGATTGCTCCTCTAGGGGACCTAAGCTTGGTTCCCAGTATCCACAAGTGCACTCGCAACCCTTCTAACTACAGCTCCAGAGGATCCAAAAAGATCCACCACTCCCCCAACATGGGTGCCTGGACAATGCAGGATTTGATATCCAGATTAGCAATGCCAGCTCAAGGATAGCTGAGATTGTCAAGAACTGTAAAGCGTGCCAGCCAACTAATGTGGCATCTAACAAGAAGAAACCCAGTAATAGGTTCAGAGGCACAAAGCCCAGTCTACTGAGAGGCAGACTTCACAGAGGTAAAACCAGAACAATTTAGATATAACATTTCCTGATATCTGTAGATACCTTTTCTGGTTGGACTGAGACTTTCCCCGCCGAACATATAACTACATCCACGGTGGCTAAGAAGCTCTTGGAGGACATGCTACCAAGGTACGGACTTCCTCAGATGACAGAGTCAGGCAATAGATCAGCCTTTCTGTCCCAGGTAAGTCAGGGACTAGCCAATATTCTCGAGAGTGATTAAAAATTTTATTGTATTTATAGACCCCAGAGTTCAGGACAGGTAGAAAGAATAAACAAAATCCTAAAAGAGATCGTAACTAAATTGACCTAAGAGCCTCACAATGACTGAGTAACTCTCCCCTTTGTTCTCTACTGGGTATGAAACTCCCCTTTTCCAGATAGGACTCACCCCTTTTTAAATCATGTTCGGGATACCACCTCCCATTGTTCTTAACAAACAGGGAGAGGTCATCACTGAGTTCAAAGATCACCAACTGCTGGACCATCTCAAAGGTGTCCAATGGGCTCATAAACATGTTGGGCCTAAACTTCACGCTCTCTATAAAACAGGCCTCCCTCCAGAACAGGTGGCTCAGAGACTGGGTCCTAATGAAGAGACACCACCAGGAGTCATTAGAGCCTCATTGAAAAGGTCCCTATGTCATCATCCTGACCACACCTACTGCCTTAAGGGTCAACAGAATTGCAGCGTGGACCCACCATACATGCTTGAATCACAGATCTATTTGTAGTTGAGGATGCCCCAGACCAGTGGAGACAAGAGAAATAGAAGGCTATCGGACACCCTTCCAACCCTCTCAAGCTCAAGTTACAATGATCTTGATGAGCCAGCCTCCTTGCTATAGGTACTACAAAGCCTAACCCCTCCAGCCCCTTAATCTTACCAGGGCCATTATCAATACGGCCACAGGAAAGATTATCAACTCCACTTCCCAGGTTACACCTCTGGGTACCTGGCTCCCTGATCTCCATCTCTACCTCTGTGACCTGATGGGTAAAGAATAGGACCCCCCTCTCTACAACAACGTTGGAATGTACCCATCACCTTATGGCTACAAAACACATTTGGTGGGATGGGAAGCTAAACACTAAGCTTTTTACATTTGCCCAGGACATTCTCAGAACCATGACCACTGCAACAAATGTGGAGGCTTTCTTCTGTGCAGCCTGGAGATGCAAATCCACTGGAAGTCTCCCCCTCCCCTAATACGGACCTCATTACCATGGCTAGGCTCAAGACCTGGCCCATGGGGAGAAATACAATCCTCTTATTATTAAATTCACAGATGGCGGCAGGAAGGCTGAATGGACTATCAGGAAGACTTGGGAACTGGGCTGGAGAGATGACTCAGCGGTTAAGAGCACTGACATCTTTTCCAGAGGTCCTGAGTTCAGTTCCCAGCTACATGATGGCTCACAACCATCTGTAATGGGATCCAATGCCCTCTTCTGCTGTGTCTGAAGACAGCTACAGTGTACTCACATACATGAAATAAATAAATAAATCTTTAAAAAAAAAAGACTTGGAGACTGAGACTTTATGTTACTGGTAAAGATCCTAGAGTCCTATTCACCATCTGACTCTATGTTCAGACACCCCCAATTGCTCTTGGCCCCAATACCCACCACTTCTGTGGGCCTGGTCGCCAATCCTACCCCAGGGCCCACATCCATCTTCCCCTAAGAAGACCCCAACCCAAGCCATCAGGACAACACAAGGACTGAGTAATCATAGCCCTGACCTCCTCTAGAATATGATAGTCCAATCTTTTCTGGTCACCAATGCCTCCAGACCTGAGTTGTGCTGGCTGTGCTACAAGATAAGACCACACTACTTCGAAGGCATAGCCCTGATTTGAAACTTTACTGATACTGAGAATCCCAATGAGTGCAGATGGCAGCAAGGTGAGGCTAGACTGACCTTACAGCCCACAGAGGGTCAGGGCACCTGTATAGGGACACCCCCTGGGGCCTATAGCCATCTTTGTCACTAGACCCACAACACAAATCCAGATAATGATAAATACCTATTACCAACCAACAATGCCAGGTGGGCATGTGCGTACTACAGGGCTTACCCCAGGCATTCACAGGGCTATACTATATCAGGACAAAGAATTCTGAATACTTGTCCAGTTGTTATCCAGGATCATCCATCACACAGACAACCAAGCTCTAGATTTCCTGGATGGAACCTCAGGTTTAGTCCCCAGAAGAGGCAAGGGAGAACCAATTTAGGCTGAAACTCTGGTTATTCTCATTGAACTAGATGTGGCTGGCACAGGAACCGGGGTAGCTTCCTTGGTGTTGCAAAACAAGTAGTATGATGGTCTAAGAGAGGCCATAGATACTGATATAGAGAGATTTAAAAAGAAAAATATCTCATCTCCAAGATTCCTGGGCTCCCTGGCAGACCATGTACTCCAAAATAAGAGGGGGCTGGATCTCCTGTTCATGCAACAAGGAGGGCTATGTACAGCCCTCAAACAGAATGCTGTTTAATGTTAACCACTCTGGGCTGGTCAAAGAGTCAATGGCCAAAGTGACAGAGGGCCTCGCCAAAAACAAAAGAGAGAGGGTTGGAGAGATGGCTCAGGGGTTCAGAGCACCAACTGGCCTTCCGAAGGTCCTGAGTTCAAATCTCAACAACCACATGGTGGCTCACAACCATTCTAGATCTGACGCCCTCTTCTTGAGTGTCTGAAGACAGCTACAGCTTACATATAATAAATAAATTAATCTTTAAAAAAAGAGAGAGAGAGAGAGAAAGGGGCTGGAGAGATGACTCAGTGGATAAGAGCACTGATTGCTCCTCCAAAGATCCTGAGTTCAAATCCCAGCAACCACATGGTGGCTCACAACCACCCATAATGAGATCTGATGCCCTTTTCTGGTGCATCTGAAGATAGCTACAGTGTACTTATGTATAATAATAAACAAATCTTTAAAAAAAAGAGAGAGAGAGAGAAAGAGAACGGGCACAAGGCTAGTTCAATCACGGATCAACAGCTTCCCATGGCTGACCACCCTGATAGCTACCCTGCTGGGCCCCCTGCTCATTTTACTTCTGCTCCTTACCTTTGGCCCCTGCATCCTAAACAAGTTAGTCTGGATCATGAAAGAAAGACTTGGGACTATTCAACTTATGATGATAAAAAGTCACTACCAGTCCCTCCACAAGGAAGCCTATGAGCTTCAGGAAGTCCCATGATTGGGCCTTCTAGTTACCAGAGAAAGTGGGGGAATGAGAGGCTGTCTTAGTCAGGGTTTCTATTCCTGCACAAACATCATGACCATGAAGCAAGTTGGGGACGAAAGGGTTTATTCAGCTTACTTCCACCTTGCCAGAGTTACTCCCTAGCTACTCCCTAGCAACAGTTAATCAAAGATTAGTCTGATTGTTCCAGATGTTCTTTCAGACCATTTGTGATTGTATACGGTCTTGCTTCAGAGCACCCACTTGTTGGCTTATAGTAGACATTCAGCTAGATGCTTGCCAGGCTGGACACGGCAATCACCCCCCCCCCCGTCCCCCCTCCAATTACTTCCATTTTCTATAAAACCTTGTCCCAATGAGAGTCAGGGCCACTTCACCAAACTGTCAGGTGGGCCAGCAGTGAGTAAGCCCAAACTTGAGTTACTAATAAAGAGACCCTAATGTGATTACATCAGAAACAGCTCCTTGGGCTGGTGAGATGGCTCAGCGGGTAAGAGCACTAACTGCTCTTCCGAAGGTCCTGAGTTCAAAACCCAGCAACCACATGGTGGCTCACAACCATCTGTAATGAGATCTGACGCCCTCTTCTGGTGCATCTGAAGACAGCTACAATATACTTACATATAACAATAAATAAATAAATCTTTAAAAAAAAAAAAAAAAGAAAAGAAAAGAAAAAGAAACAGCTCCTTGTGGGCTTTTGGGGTTTACAAAGGCTTCTTGGCATGACAGTTGAGGATTCATCTGGTGTCACAGTGACAGTGTTCTCATATATATAAAATAAATAAATAAAAAAATTCATAGGATTCTGCCTTGGTTACTGGGGGACTGGCCAGGTCCTATTGATAATTATTAAATAACATTTTAAAACCATTTACAATGGTTATCAAGATAAGAAGTTAAAGTGATGTTATACCTTACATCATTAGTTAGAGCTTAGAACAGATGTTGCATGCTGTTGAGCAAGCAGGAGAGGGGAGAGGTCAAGCTGATGCCACTCCCACACACATGAAAGGGTCACGTGAATCAATATGGGAAATTCCTCACAAGAGAGACTGGCAAACACTAAATGCTAAAAAGTATCCCATGCTACTTCTGCACTATATTAGTGAAAATCAGTGGGGCTCAGTATAAAATATGAACTTCAACAGCAGGAAGCATACATACTGGTCTTTATAAATAAATTATTCCTGTTTTCCTTTTTTACTAGAAAAGCATACTGTCAGGACTAAGGGTGTGGCTGAGTTGGGAGAGTGCTTACTGAGCATGCTCCCTCCCCAGCACACTGTAAGGCAGGCATGGTATGCATGTCTGTCATCTCGGCAGGAGGCAGGAGGATCAAAAGTCAAGGTTATCTTTGCTTACATAGCAAGTTCCAAGACAGTCTGGGCTACACAAGGCTCCGTTTCAAAAAAGAAAAGAAAATATAAATATATTTTCTCCTTTTGAAAATAGCATACAGTCATGAAGTGACACTATATTCCTCTTAAGAGGAAACATGACAGGGCTTGGGACATAGTGCAGTGGAAGAGCACATGTCTAGCATGCCCAAGTCCCTAGGATCAATCCTTACCCCGAAAACAAAAATGCATGTATTAAAGAAAGAAAGAGGAAGAGAAAGAGGAGGCCAGACGTGGAAGATGCTCCTAGAACTGGAGATGGTCTGCTCAGCCCCAGGGCTAGCAAGCTCAGCTTTGGGATAGGGAGATGGCTCACAAGATAAAGCACTTCCCTCCAAGTGTGAGATCCCCCAAGCCCATGAAAGAACCGGGCGGGTGTGATGACCACTTGGAATTTCAGCACTTGTGAAGCCCACAGGACCTCAAAACGAGCTAGAGCAGTGAGAAGGGGTGAGCGCTGAGTTCAGTGACAGGCTCTGCTCCAACAAATAAAGTGGCCTGCACTCTATCACCACCAAACCCAGGCCGCACACGCATGTGTTTGCATGAGCATCCATATTCACGTGAACATGAGCACATAGAAGCACACCCCACACAAAGACACAACACTTCCCCCCTGTGCTTTTGCTCTCAACATTCATAAAAATAGAAGTAACAACTGCTTCAAGGCCCTTCATGCCAGTACTCAGGAGGCTGAGACAGGAAGATTATGAATCCAAGGCCAGCCTAGGCTACATAGGAGGATCGTGGGAGGGCTTGGGAGAGAGGAAAGGAGAGCAAGAATTGCATGAATTAAACTTCAGTGGTGGTTGGTCCCTCAAACAATGAAGGGGCGAGGTGGTAAAAGCTTAGCCTTGCCTTCTTGAAAAAGAGTGAAAACTCCTTGCTTATCCGAGTTGAGATGGAGGGGTAAGAGCGAGCAGTCCGTGAATGCGACGGCCTCCTTGGTCTCTGTATTTACATGATACATTGCAATGGGTACCTCAATAATCTGGCCCACCTCCACATCAGCTTGAAATGGTAACAGTTCCATTCTGTTCAGCGCCATGACATACACCTTGAAGAAGAGCAATTAACCTTTAGGAAAGCCTTAGACATGACATTGAGACACATGCATAATCATGTGCTGTGTGTCTATACATATGTAATTACACATGAATATGAACACTTGGGTGTGGGGCACAGGCCTGTGTCCAGCCCTTAGAAAGCTGAGCCAATATGATAGAGTCAAGTTCATCTTCAACTACAGCGAGATCCTGTCTCAACAACCTATGTATACCCTCCTTGTACATTGTTATTTATATGTTTTACTTTAGTTCCCCGAGTCTCTCTTTCTTTTTTGGTGGGGTGGTGATGCTATGAGTTGAATTCACATCCTAGTGCATGCTAGGAAAGCTCACTACCACCAAGCTAGCACATATATATATATATATATATATATATACACACACACACACACACACACACACACACACACACACACACACACACACACGGGGTTGGGGGTTGAAACAGGGCTTCTCTGTGTAGCCCTGGCTGTTCTGGAACTCACTCTGTAGACCAGGCCTGCCTCTGCCTCTACCTGCTGGGATTAATGGCGTGTGTCACTGCCGCCCAGTTTGTCTTAGGGTTTCCATTGCTGTGATAAAGCATCGTGACTAAAGGCGACTTAGGGAGGAAAGGGTTATCTGGCTTAAACTTTCAGGTAGCAGTTCATTGTATAAAGAAATCAGGGCAGGAACTCAAACAGGACAGGAACCTGGAGACAGGAGCTGAAGCAGAGGCTGCGGAGGAAAACAGCTTACTGGTTTCTTACACAGGTCAGCCTGCTTTCTTATAGCCCCAGGACCACCAGCCCAGGGACAATACCACCCACAATGGGCTGGACCCTCCCACATCAATCATTAATTAAGAAAATGCCCCACAGGCTTCCTTACAGACCAATATTTTTTCTCAATTGAGTTTCCCTCATCTCAAATGACTCTAACTTGTGTCAAGATGACAAAATAAAACCTAACCAGGTCAACATACAGTCAGACCTTCACATACATTCACAGATTCAACTGAATAAAAATACTTGGGGAGCTGGGCAGTGGTGGCGCACGCCTTTAATCCCAGCACTTGGGAGGCAGAGGTGGATTTCTGAGTTCGAGGACAGCCAGGGCTATAAAAAACAAAAAACAAAAAACAAACAAACAAACAAACAAAAACTTGGGGAAATAACCCATCTGTACCGAGCACATATACTTTTCTATTTGCTTGGTTTGACGTAGGGTTTATGCAGCCCAGTCTGGCCTTGAATTTACTATGTGACTGAAGATAGCTTTGAAGCTCCAGCCTCTGTCTCCTGAGTGTGGGATCACAGATATACAGCCCCAGATGCACTTCTCCCTTGTCGGGATTCCCTCAACAGTGAAGCATAGATGGACACAATGGCACTGGCCTGGAATTTCAGCACTCAAGAGGTGGATGCAAGAGAGCTGCCATGAGTTAGTGAGTTTGATGCTAACCTGGGCTACAGAGTGAGGGCCTGTCAAAACAAAAACAAACCCAAGAATGAAAACACAACCCAGCAGAATACCTCATTTACCCTGGCACTGGAGGTAAGTGATCTAGACTTAAGGTAAGACTCACAACCAATGCTTCCAAAAGCAGCCTGTCTCATTTCCCTCTCCGTTTTCTGTATTTTCTATGCACTTCCACTATCCAAGTGCTCATCAAATCTTTAATCCTACAATGCCAGCATTTAGGTTGAGGCAGGAGAATGACCAAGAGCTTGAGATCAGCCTGGGCAACATACTGAGTTTGAGGCAAGCCTGGTCTATAAGTGAGACCTTATCTCAACCCATCCCTCTCCTAAAATAAGGCCCTCTCATTTGGTCCGCTTCTTGTTGTTTCTTTGTTTGAGACAGGGTTTCTCTGTGTGGCCCTGGCTGTTCTGGAACTCCCTCTGTAGACCAGGCTGGCCTCGAACTCACAAAGCTCTGCCTGCCTCTGTGAATACAAGGATTAAAGGTGTTCGGCACCACTGCTCAGCTTTGTTGCTGTTTTAAGACAGGGCCTCGCTATATAGTTCTAGTTAGCCTGGAATTTATTATGTAAGGCAGGCTGGCCTTAAGCTAACAGAAATCTACCTAAATGCTGGGGTTAAAGGCAGTCACCGTCACACCCAGGCAATCTGCTTATCTGCTTTCAGCTCTCAGTCTCATGTCAGGAATTTAGGCATGTGAGCTTAACGTAAGCTGGCGTTATGTGGAAAGAAGTGATCTCAACTGAGAGAATGCCTCGAGCAGAGCAGCCAGCAGGAGGACGGTGGGAGTGCTTGCTTGACCAATGGGGGAGGTCGGATGCTCCAGCCCGCTATCCGTGGGTACTGCCACCCCTGGGTAGGTGGTCCTGGGTGGTACAAGAAAACAGGTTGCGTGAGCTATGGGAAGCAAGCCAGTAAGTAATGTTCCTCCAAGGCCTTTGTTTAAGTCCCTGCCTTGAGTTCCTACTCTGACTTACTTATTTATTTATTTATTTATTTAATGCATGTGGGTACACTGTCGCTGTCTTCAGACACACCAGAGGAGGGCATCGGATCCCATTGCAGATGGTTGTGAGCCACCATGTGGTTGCTGGGACTTGAACTCAGGACCTCTGGAAGAGCAATCTTATCTGCTGAGCCACCTCTCCAGCACCAAGAGTAGCTTTTCACTTTCATTAATTTTATTGATTGATTTTTGAGACAGGGTCTCTCTGTAGCTCTGGCTATTCTAGAACTTGTCATGTAGACCAGGCTGGCCTCAAACTCACTGAGAGTTCAGGAATTAAAGGTGTGCATTGCCCAGGTTGGTTATCATCATCATCCTTGTCATCGTCATCATCATCATCATCATCATCACTGCTACTACTACTACTATGTGTGCTTTTGATAAGAATGTATGCACAAGTACGGTGGGCACACATCATAGTGTGTACATGGAAGTGAGAAGACGATCTTTTCAGAGTTCTCTCCTGAAATGTGGGTTCCAGAGCTTGCATGGCAAGGGCCTTCAAACCTGCTGAGTCATGGCATTGACCCATCAATTATATTACATAATCTAAGCAGCAGTGAGCACTTGCTTTAAAATACCTCCTACAGGCCCTTGGAGAGTGCTCTCCGTTTGTCCATCTTTGCTTCCTGCTCACCTTGTGAGATTTCACTCCTTACCTGTTCTCAGTGGTCCTGGATCAGAACCAAGAGCCTTCACTTCTTTTTGTCACCTTTAAAGACCCTTAGGCACCAACTTACTTCCCCCCTGGTTAGGTGTGCATGCACTGTTGGGGCAGCTCTGTGAATCAGCTCTCTGAAGGCAAAAGCCACTGCCTTGGAACCCTGCTCCAGGACTTCTGCCTCGTGTTTGTCTTGCCTGGTTCTGGCTCCTCTCAGACTTAAAGCGTGAGTGCTTCCATGTGTAGGGAAAGCACGATTTCCGGATTTCCTGCTTTGTGGTTTCCCTCCTTCCCTTTCACAGAGATTTTTAGAGCCTCATACGGTATCACTATCACATACAGTGGATTTATCCTTACTAGTATTTAAGTATACTGTGAAATAAATGTTTTATGTAATTTGAAAAAAAATTAAATCCCTCATTTTTGTTTGTTTTGTTTTTTGAGACAGGGTTTCTCTGTGTAGCCCTGGCTGTCCTAGAACTCACTCTGTAGACCAGGCTGGCCTTGAACTCAGAAATCCATCTGCTTCTGCCTCCCCAGTGCTGGGATTAAAGGCATGTGCCACCACTGCCTGGCATAAAATACCTCTTATATCTTCCTTGAGATATTGTATAAGTTCTTATATTAATAAATCTGCCTACTTGGATTTTAGTTGCATGTAGGGTGTTCTGTGACACTTAGCACATACTCAGAACCTACAGGCACTCAATAAATGGTCACCGTATGATGACAAAATGCCAAGTGACACGGGGAAAAGCAGATATATCTTAAACTGGAGAAAAATCGAAAAATGACCATTTAATGAGGAGTTTAGGCCTTGTTTTCTGTTTGAGACAGGGCCTCATGTGACCCTGAGGCTGACCAAATCCCGACTCTTTCTGCTTTCAGTTCCCAAGTGCTGAGGTGACAAGCAGGCATGTACCAGCAAGCCTCTCAAGCATGTCCTCTCTTACAGGTAGATTAACTAGCCAGACTATGAGGCTAGTAATAAGGTTAACTCGAAAGCCATAGGTGACTCAGCACACAAGAGCACTTGTCACACAAACCTGATGACTTGTCTGCTCTCTGGTCCTCAAGTGTGATGGCTAATCTTGACTGTCAACCTGATACACCTGGGAAGACGCAGAAGAACCTCAGTTGAAGAACTGCCTCTGAATTGTGCCATGGACATGTCTGTGGGACATTTTCTTGGTCAGTGATTGGTGATGGGTGGGCCCAGTCCACTGTGGGCAGTACTATCCCTAAGCAGTGAGTCTGGGATGTTTAAGAAAGGCTGCAGAGCAAGTCACTAAATAGCATTCATACATGGTCTCTGCTTCAGTTCCTGCTGGAGCTCCTGGCCTGAAATCCTTAGGAGATGGACTAGGACCGGAAAGTGTAGGCCAAATTACCCTTTCCTCTCCAGGATGGGGCAGTCACACTTTTGGGAGGTCACGCTTTTGGTCACAGTGTTTATCACAGCAACAGAAAGTAAAGTAAGACACTAGGTGAAGGTGGAGGAGAAAACTGACTTCACAAAGCTGTCCTCTAACCTCCACAAAACACCACAGCATGTGTGCCCACACTCAGCATTACACACGCAAGAATGACTTTTGAACAGATTATGGAGCCAGCGGAAAGGTTCCAAGGGTAACGGCACTCGCCATACAACATAAGCCTGGTGACCTGAATTCAATTCCTGGAACCCCTGTAAAGACAGAAGGAGAGAACTGATCCAGCAAAGTAGTCTTCTAACTTCCACATGCTCTGCTGTGGCACAGACACCCCTCTCTACACACACCTCATATGCACAGACAGTAATAAATAGTAAAAGGACTATATGGATAGGGATGATTTTTATCCACATGGGACTATTGCAAATTGATAAAGAACTTGTCTCATAAAATGGGGAGCTGAATTTGGGTCTCCAAAACCCACACAAAAGCCTGGCACAGTACTGGGGATGGAAACCAGGGCCTTGCACAAGTAAATGATCTCTGGCACTGAGTTACATCCCTAGCATGACCGCCCCACGTTACAAATGAGAAAGAAAGTAGACACAGATGTCAAATACATGGCTCTTAAGTCAAGTAGTAGTCTACCCATACTCAGATGTACTTAGGGAATATGTACTTCCAGGTTGAATTTTATAACACTTAAATTTAATTTAGTTCTATTGACTGAGACAGGGTTTCATGTAGTTGAAGGTGATGCTGAACTTCTGATTCTCCTGTCTCCACCTTCTATGTGCTAGATCACAAGCATGGCCTCCATGCCCAGTTTTATGGGTGCTAAGGATTGGACCCAGGGCTTTGTGCATAGCAGGCAAGCACTCTTCCACATGAGCCACATCCTCAGTTCTGGAGTAAACTTTTGAAATAGTCAAGTTGTACTAGATATAGTTTCAAACATGTTCCTGCATTTAAAAAAATTTTTTTTTTTTTTCTGAGACAGGGTTTCTCTGTGTAGCCCTGGCTGTTCTGGAACTCACTCTGTAGACCAGGCTGGCCTTGAACTCAAAAATCTGCCTGCCTCTGCCTCCCAAGTGCTGGGATTAAAGGCATGCGCTACCACCGCCTGGCGCATTTAAAATGTAAAATCGTGGGGCTGAAGAGAAGTTTAAAAGTTCTTACTGCTCTTGCAGAGGACCAAGGTTCAATTCCCTGAACCCACATGGCAGCTCTCAGTACTATCTGTAGCTCCAGAGCTATGTGATCCAATGCTCTCTTATGGCTTCCATGGGTAATAGGCACAAAAGTGGTGCAGAGACATATGTGAACATATATGGAGACACTCTCACACATAATTTAAAGAGACATGTACCTTAATATCTCCAGATCGAAAGGGATTTTGTACATCTCGTGCTGAAATGGTGCTGTTCCCTCTCACCTGACCTGCGGTTACCACGCCTTTGGTGGTAACCATGGCAACGGTTTCATTAGACGAACTCCAGGTGAAGTTGCCACTACCACCCTCTACCTGTGAAAAGTCACAGCCTAGGATGAACTCTTCCGGAAGGAAAGCAGAATTTGAGTAAAACATAAAACATAACTGCTGAAGCCGAGTTTATAAAAACAATAAAACTATGTGATGAACTATCTCTGCACATGCTGAGAAACCGTGAATCTGCAGGGAAGTAGGAAGTGGGCAAGAGGAGCACTAAAGGGCAGCTAAGGGCTGGAGAGATGGCTCAGCAGGTAAGAGCACTGGCTGCTCTTCCAAAGGTCCTGAGTTCAAATCCCAGCAACCTGGTGGCTCACAACCATCTGTAATGGGATCTGACGCCCTCTTCTGGTGTGTCTGAAGACAGCTACAGTGTGCTCATATAAATAAAATAAATAAATTTTAAAAAACCGGCAGCTAAGTAGCTGTTGTCCCACAGAGGGTCACAGGGCCATCAGGGCATCAGGGAAGATGGCAAAGAGACATAAAACTCACAAGAAAACAACAGATGACAAAGATGGGAAGAACACCACCAAGTCTCATATTTGGTGGCCAGCAAACACGGAGCTGTGCTAGTAAGTGGTGGCGAGGTAAAAGTTAACAATAAATCTGGGCCTGGAGATGTAGTTCAGTAGGTAGAGCGAAGTCCTGGTTTCGATCCCCAGCACTGCCTAAACCTGGTCTGGCACTGCAGGCTGTAAGCACCTTCCCCCTCCCCGCTGCCCCCCCACCCCCCCACACACACAGGAAATGCAGGCAGTAGAATCAGAGGCTGCAGAGTGAGTTTAAGGCCAGCCTGGGCTACATATCCAAACTTTTTCAATAAAGCATGATTAGAGAAACTAATTAACTATTAGAGAAACTGATTTATTTCTGTGTGAATTCGCCATTAGCAGATGCCGTACCTGAACTGTGAACCGATTTGATATTCCCAGGGGATGATAGGGAAATGCCAGAAAGCTGGGTTTAAGCTGAATGGGAAAGTATATCTTCACCTCTTGTTGGTGAGTGATTTGATAGGTTTTTGGCTGGGAACTATTTCTCTGCAGAGACAAGAAAAGACAAATCAAGCTAGAGTTCCTGAGACAATTTCATTGATACTGAAAACATAAGCAAAGTGAAGTATTAACCATCTACTACCTCTAAAAGAAAAAGAACTCGGTGTAGAGGCAGCTAGACAGCTCATGCAGGAGGGTCAGGAGTTCAAGGGCAGCTGAGGTTAGCTGCCTGTCTTTAAAAGACAAAAAGGTCAGAAACACTCAAAAGTCGGTCTAGTCGGCTTCTTATTGCTGTGATAAACACCATGGCCAAAGACAGCAGGGAGAGGAAAGGGTTGATTTCAGCTTACAGCTCACAGTCTATCATGAAGAGAGGGCAGGGGAGGAGCTCAGAGGGGAACCTAGAGGTTCCTGAAGCTCATGCTGCTTACTGGCTGGCTCTCCCTGGCTTGCTCAGCTTGCTTTCTTATGCAACCCAGGGCTACCTGCCCAAGGATGTCACCACCCATAGACTTATTAATCAGTCACATGTGGGTTATGCACATATAAATACTAAATTAAAAATGCTAACAAAGACTCAGTTCTTGCCTCTGTTCATCAGCACTGGTGGCTACAGACAAGACTAACTCTAGTATTTCAGTTCCACCCTTACACGGAAGGCTCTGGTACGAAGGTCAACAAAAAGGAAAAAAATCTGCAAAAACGCCACCATCCATTTCCAGCAGTGGAAAAACAAGCTGAAATGCTGGGTGGAAGGTGGGAATGTAGGCCCTGGGCTGTGAGCTCAGCACTCAGGAGTCAGAGGCAGGAGGATTTTGAGTTCAAGGCCAGCCTGGAATACATGAAAAGATTCTGGTTTAGAAAAACAAACAAACGGGCTGGAGAGATGGCTCAACC
>JADRCD010233625.1:33660-54996 GCA_019843815.1 Montemys delectorum | reverse complement strand
CCTCTGTCTCCCAAGTGCTGGGATTAAAGGTGTGTGCCACCACCACCGGGCAAGAAATTCTTAAATGTTGTTGATGAGACTGTTTGATAGTTATAGCCACCATGGAAATATTATAGTAGCAAATATTAAAAATATCAGAAGTATTATAAATTGTACTTCTAAGTATATAGCCAAAAGAATTTAGATGAAGATCTTAAAAAGGCATTTGCATTCCTATGCTCATTCTAGCACCTTTCGGAAGGAGCAGCTTTGGTAACAGCCAGGTGTTTCTTTTTTCTTTTCCTCGTAATGATTTTAGACTGAAATTCTTTTAATTACTTGCCTGTTTTAGGATAGTGCCCAGCTTTTGTTCAGCACAACACATGGTTATGAACAACCACAGATGAACTCTTAGGCAAGGAGAAATAGCTACTACTGCAGAGAAGAACATAGCCTGCTATGGGTGGGGGCACTTTTGCATTGCAAAATAACCCCATCAGAATCAGAGCTGGGGGCCTTCCACAAACCATATCCAAGTTACAGGATCACATGCTTTTCTAGTTACTGCCCCACTTTAACCAAGAACAGTACCAACAGCTGCAATTTAAATTCGTGTCTTAAGTCCATCCATTGCATGATGAAGCTTGTGTTTGGCTTCCATCCACATAAGAGGTCTTTGGATGATAAAGAAACGATCCTCTTTCAGGGCATACGTACAGATATTTAGATTGCATGCATTTGGAGCTGGCAATTTTTGTCTTTCCTTGTGGTTTTTCATCTAGAGATACTAGCAATAACCAAGCAGTATCGTTATTGTACTACCTTTCCCACAACTGCTCCAAAGTTTTACAAAGGCTTAATTGGGTGTAACAACTGCACTTACATAGTTCTTATATAGTTCAGTCTCTGTTGGAAGACCAAAGAAGCTGGGTTCTTTGTGAAGAGTTGGCGGCATCAATGGTTGCTGCACCATCAGCAAGGAGTCAAATCATGTAGGCAAGGACCTCTTTGAGTCTGTTTTACTTTCAGACTGTGCTTCTCACCCTGGGGAAGGTCTTTCCATCTCAATAATGTTAGTAAATCTCCAATCCAACCTGTCAGAGTGTGTCTCTGACAACCAAGATTGCCATTATATTTTAGTGATTTATTTTAATATTCTAGAATATGTGAGTCCTTCGTTAGGTAAAATGCTTCCTCCACTTCTACCCCTCGTCCTTTCATCCATACTTTTGTTGACATATAAATAAATCTTCCCAGGAGAATAGTTATGAGATTTCAAGAATAAAAACAGAACAGAACAAAACATGGGGTGCTTGTGAGTCTGCCTGCCCTCTGCTTCCTAAAATCCATGAACAATTAGGCAGAGGGCAGAGTGGGCTCCAGAGGCCAGGGCATCGTTTCCCAGCACCACAGCTCCAGGCAGGGAGAACACTCCTCAGGCAGTGGCTGCAGAGTGGCATTTGCCATTTTATAGAGAGAATGCCGATACATATGAATCACACATACTAAGAAGAACTTTACAGAGGCTCTCCTCTAGGATGGAGGGAGGTGTTGTTGTCTTAGTTCCAAAGCCCCTGGGTAAGTCATCAGCAATCAGGGTGATAAATCCTAGACTTGTTATAAATACCAGCTGCTTTCAGACATTTCCCTGCTTCAGCTTTGTTCTTTCCGAGTAATTGAGTCCCTTTAACTAAAGCAAAGCATTGCTGTTAGCTTTGGGTATATTTAGGTATAACTAATGCCTTAAAATGACATTTTAAATGAAGACTAACCTAATCTTTGTTTTGAGCAGGTTATTATATAGGAATTTTTAAAATTGTGAAACACATTTTATAGAGTTGTTTCCCTGTATGATATAAGGAAATTTTTCTATGCGATAAAGAACATCTATTCTCCTGGAAGGATGTAGGTTTCCTAAGAGGAACTTACAGTGGTTTTCATCTTGTGTTCTTTTCATGTTGCTACAATTTTCTATTTCAGTGATTGTATCTATGTTTAAAATTATAAAAGATCATTTGAGATTGGTTTGGATAGATATTTAGAATTTGATATTTTAGTTATCACACAGTAGAAAACCTTAGTTTTGTGTTTATGAGGTAAATGAAAACTTTAATATCTCTGACATGAAGAATTGATAATTATTTTCTGGAAAATTATTATTTTTACTTTTGCTTTATAAAATCAATATTTTGGTAACTGAGCCATCAAAAGAAGTAATCATCTTGATAGACAGTTTGGGAGAGTTTGATTAAATACTTATTTTTGTTTTGAGACATTCTCATGGAACTGGATAAGAACCTGCTGCAGTCATATTGTTTGTTAGATGGGTCATTTGATGAGTATCCCCACCTAATTAAAATTAAGGGTAATTGTCTCTGCCCTTTCAGGGGACCTGATTCCAAGACCTCCTTATGGATGCTCAAAGCCCTCATATTATCTGCATACTCCCTTCTATTCACCTCGAGTCATCTGCAGATCCCATGTGACACTACAATAAAAACAGCACCATTGCTAAGTGTACAGTTGTATTATGTTGTTTGAAAATTAATGGCAAGGAAAAGACTTACGCTCATTCAATGTAGAAGCTCCATTTCTATTTTCAGAATATCTATCTCTGGTCCACATTCAGTACGATTTTTAGAGTTGTAGAATTCATGGTATTGGGAAACTGAATGTATATTTCTTTATCAAGTCATTGCCTTCTTTTCTTTTCATGATCCAGTTAGCTGATAAATGTGTAACTTTGGTTCTCATTTGGCTGGCATGGGAGTAAAGTTTCCCTAGTAACACTTTCTATTGACGTGATGCAATTTAAGTACCTGAAGCCCAGGGTTGGAGATGGTCACATACTTTCTTTTTCTTTTTCTTTTCTTTTTTCTTTTTTGTTTTTTTCTGGTTTTTTTTGAGACAAGGTTTCTCTGTGTAGCCCTGGCTGTCCTGGAACTCACTCTGTAGATGAGGCTGGCCTCGAACTCAGAAATCTGCCTGCCTCTGCCTCCCAAGTGCTGGGATTAAAGGTGTGTGCCACCATAGCCCGGCAGTCACATACTTTCTTTAATGATAAGTAGAAGGTAAATATAATTATTTTTTCTTTTTTCTTATTATAGAAATAGATCTTGGTGAAGAATAATCCTGTTAGAAATAGGGGAGGATGAAAGGAACAGGCATTTGTTTTAGGTTTTTTTTTGGAGGGGAACTTGGGAAAGGAGATATTGTAAATAAAGAAAACATCTAATAAAAAATAAATAAAATAAAAAAGAAATATGAAATCTTTGAAAACAAATTAGTAATGGTGGAATAAATGGAATTGTTTCCTTCTTTGCATTTTTGAATTATTACATTCTAGTCTTCCAAAGTTTTAGTAAGTCTGACCTTTTTTTACTGAAGTACAATGTGTTTGTGTTTTATTGCCTAGCTTCCCCAACCTTAAAATTTAGGAAGATAAGGATCTACTCTCCTGCAACATTTACTGTGAGATTTTGCAAAAGCAGAGTGAAGTTAAAATGTTAGAGAAATAGCTTTATGTCCAATACCTAGATTCTACCAATATTTTTGTATTTTATTATGTTTTAAATTATTGCCAAATGTTTTCTATTATGATCATTAGGTATACACCATCATTTTCATATTTAATTTTAATTTTATTAGCAATAATTAAATGCACATTTTTGTTGTATTTGCTCAGATTTGACAAATCTATACACCTTCTTACCCAACTTCTATCAAGAGAAGAGCTTTGGTGTTACTCCAGACATGCAAGTTTGCCTGTTCCTGATGCTCACATTTAAGGCACCTCACAGGGCACACTCTTCAGTGCTTGCTCCTTTCACTGAGCTAATGCTGTTGAGATTGTTTCTTGCCACCATATGCATTTTTATTGCTTCATCCTTTATTGACAGGTAGTATTTTCTCCATGACTATGCTATAGTTGATTTCTTCCTGTTGGAGAGGATCAGAGATTTCGGACTTTTAACCCTAGGAGGCTGCCTTTTAAGATTTAATTATATAGTTAATACATGTTAATAAAAAATTAAAGATTTCATTTGTGATTAGACTGTCCACTTATTTTTATGTAGTTATTTCCTAACATGCAGTAAATTGACTATTACATATATGTTTATAATCTATACTATTGTGGCTATGCCTTACTTAGTTGTTTTGAGTGAAATTCTTTAACCTTTAACTTGTAACCACTCTTCTAAGTACAGGGGCGTTTTCACCCGCCTTCACTCTTCCTGCCCTCTTCCTGTCCAAGGAAGTTCATGTTCAGTAATGCCACTGTGAAGTGTGTAAATGGCCCTGTTAAACCAACTCCTAAATTCTGCTCATTTGCTTTTATTTTAGGAAAATAATGTAAGTTGTCTTTATATTATGAAATAGTTCTGTTGTGACCGTTCATGGTGATGTTTGGGGCTGAAAGATTAGCAAATATTTTAGGTATGCTTTCTCATGTGCCATAAGGATAATCTATAAATGCCTAAACTTACAGGAATGAAAGCAGATCGTTTTGGAAATTTTAATGATTTATAGTTTTTCTGCTGATTCTGCTGATCAAAATCATTTTACTAGTTACTTCACACAGACAAAGGCAGACGCATGAATAACTATTGTTTAAAACTTTAAACATGCTGTGGGGTACATGTATTGCTCAGCATTTGCATGGTTGAGCCAAAAATATAAGGAGTTCAAGGCCAACCTGGTTGTATGAGTTCTAATGAGACCCTTCTCTTTATAAACCACAACAAAAAGTGAATTGTAATGTCCATGTGACAGTTGAGGTTAGGGAAAGTTGAACTATAAAACGTATTAAATCATGAAAGTATTTGAATAATGGAGGCACATGTTTTCAGCCCAGAAGGATCAACTCATTTTTTGGAACAGAGCTATTGAACATAGTACTGTACTTTAAAAGTTTGGTCATGTTAACTTTACACAGGCACATAGTGTCTTGACATGTCAATGGGGACACATTTGCCTAGAGAAAAAAGCAATGCATGATTGAAAATCATGTTTCTCTATGTGACAGGCTGGGGAGCATTCTCTGGGGTACAGGAGTCATAGGGTCACATGATGAATGTGCTTAGGCATTTATATCCTCAATGGCATGTGCTCAGTGTAAAGGCACAAACACTTCAAAAAGGCATATGTATGTGTCCTGAACACACTTCCAAAAGGTATCCGGGAATGAATTCCCTTCAACCCCTTTACAAAGGAGAGAAATCAATGACCCAGCCTCCAGCTGCTCAAAGAGAGAGTAAATTTGAAATCCTATTGAAAATATCTAGAGGAGAGATTGTGTCACAAAAATTTGACTTTTTAAGAATTAGAAATTTGTCCTGATTCTTACATGCTTGGGATTTCTGCATATCATAACTGATGTGGCTTTGCTGTTTCCTGTGTGAACTGTTGTATTCTTTCTGCCCCTTGCTGTGTTTTTGCCTATCGCTGGAAGCACTCTCATGTCTCCAAAGATGTTTCAAATCCCACATATTTGAGTCACACCCTTAGCCAAGCGTCCGTGGTTTCCTGTTCCAAGTCACCTCACTCCACACTCTGTGTGATTAGCATGGATGATTCTTTGGTTTTTGGCTCTTATTTCTGCATCATCTCCATCTTTTTATCTTTTTGTTGTTGCCTCCAGAAGCTTTGCTGCATTGACAGTAACCATGGTAGAAGGGTTAGCAGCTGTGTGCCCAGCATCAGCATCAATCTCTAACACCTGTGTGGGGCCAAAGGGCCAGACATGGCTCCTAGCTTCTTGCATGAACTCTCTCATTAAATATTATGGTGTCACTATCCTCTCCATACTAGTATTATGTTTAATAATATGTTTTATTACCTGAACTCTATTGAATTTGAATTATATTCCATTTTAGGTCCACCTAAATATTTTTTGTTTAAAAATTTTCTCTGGAAAGAAGGTAACTATTATCTAATATTTTTATTTTTGATTGTGAGCCTATATAGCTTTTAATGGCTCAGCCATCACTCCTGTGCTTATCTAATATTTTTAATGAGATTATATAGTCCTTTTCCTGTTTAGGAAGTATTTAACAAAGGCTTCATACTGTTTATGATATGTATGTGTATGGGGGTGTCACAGACAGATCTCAGGAGCTGGGATGGAGGCCTGGCTCTGCCACTGCTCCCCTTATTTGATACCTTGTCATATAAAGTGGGGGTGATTATGAGCTCCCTCCTGAGCTTCTTATGGGAGATTTTATATATATATACATATATATATATGTATATATATACATATATATATATGATGTGTGTGCATGTACATATATATGTATATATATGGGAACAATTTGTAAATTATGAATGTATCATAATAGACATCACTTCCCCAGCTTATTAAAAGGTAGCGAGATCATGTGTGAGCCACGGGACTTTGATTAGCTTCTTTCCTCAAGATTTGTTTACTCTTCTTAGGCACATTTTCCTTTTTTGTTAAGCTGCAAAGATGGCCTTCCTAATTATCTTCTTTAGTTGATTTCCTCTGTAGTTTAATGTATATGTTTATAAGTGACATGAGGTAGACACTCTCTAGATTAAATATTTGTTTGGCTTAAGGATTAATTAACTATGCTTATCTTAATTTGATCTCTAAAAATCCTAGGACAGATCAAAGTACAGGGAGCATTTGAACAGCTTATTTCTCACATTCAGTGTCATGGAGTACTGGTGCTTCTAGACTTTTTTCTAAGGACGTGGATGTTTCATCTATATTATATATGAAAACAAATATTTCCCTTTCTAGGACATAATTTCAGAGTGCTGACTTTATAACATGGAGACATATGGCAAGTGTTTGTCAAGTTAGCTAAAGGATGTCATGTTGGCTATTGGAATTTCTAGGTTTGTTATCATCCTTCTTTGGCATGTAGGCCTTTCTTAGCAGTGACTCTGAAAGCCTGGGCTGCTTTGGTGTGAATGTTAATATATTTGAGCTCTAATTATAAAAACTAGCCTGTTTTTTCTACCTCTCTCTCCTTACAACCTCCACCTTCAGGCGTCCCATTTCCATTTCCTTCCTACTACCCTGTGCACTTGGCAGTCTGAACTTAGCCTTCTCTCTGTTCTCATAGCCTTAGATTAACCTAGCTTGGGCCTCTCAACTCTCTGGTGCCAAAGATAATGTGGTAAAATCCTACTTTAGAGTGTTAGCATTGCATTTAGTTCTTCTTAGCAAATTTTAGGCAGCTTTTATAGTTGGCAGCGGTCTTTTCAAATCAACCTCACAATATGCATTTATACATTTATAGTGCTCGTTTTGTGTCCTACGGCAGGTGGCGTCCTTACAAGGAGTTCAGGTTGCTCCTCCTCACTGGGTATTTCTCATATGAAGGGAAAGTCATGTAAATTCTTCCATTTTTTCAAAGCACGATTACTCTTCTTTCTCTCGCTTTAGCCTCACCACTTCTCTGTGGGTTTCCTAGAGTGCATTTGCTTTGATTTATTTTAATTTTTATTCCTCTGTATAATCAAGAGGTTATCAAAAGAATTATGTATGTTTGGTCATTGGATTCAATTAACACTAAAAGATTTTAATAATGTTGTCTGTTGTCACATTAAAACGTACTAATAGTTTGAAAAGATATATTATTCAAAGTTATATGAAACCACTAGTTATTGTACTCCTGTCCTAATTATATGCCTTCAAGATTTAATACAACCACAAATTTAATATAACTCTTGAGTTAATATAGGCATCAGCTTGAAGAACATATAATATCCAAGATATATTGAGAACATGCTTTATTATTCCTTGTTATTTGACATATACTGAATTCTAATATGTACACTATCATAAATATAGAAAATGCCTTTTTGGACACAGACTTTAAGATTTAAAGTTAGAAGAGAATCCTAGAAGTTAAATAACCAGGCTAAAGTAATACTTTTAATATTTCTACATAATTTTTTATTTCTAATTTCTATATTTGGACAGTACCAGTTCATGCAGTGAGTAAATTAGTCTCTGATTCCTCTTTTGGGCAGTCTTCCTACACCTCTCTACATAGGTCAGGACATTTTTGTTGTTGTTGTTGTTGTTGTTGTTGTTGTTGTTGTAGCTTTATTTAATAGACCACTAAGAGCTGGAGCAGTTAACGACTTTACCTTTGGAAACTTTTTGGTTCTGTGAAAGCAAAAACCCATTTTGCTGCTGTGAGGCATAGGAGGGTTCAGAGAAGAAGGGTAGAGGATGGAAGGGTGCAAGATGAAAATTAATTTTCTAGGTTGTGCTGATATCACCTTGAGTACCAAGGTTCTATGTTAAAGAGTAAGCCTGTGATGAGATGTTAAAAAAAAAAAAAAGATAGCTAGATTCTTGGTAACCAAGAAAAACGTACATAAACAATCAAGTGTACCCTGAAGGCTTGTAAGGAAGGGTGTCAGTTTTGAGCTTTGCTGTGGGTACTGTTACTGGGTTGGCTAGTTAGGAACCTAAGGCAAATCTGGCAGGTGTGAGAATAGATGTTTATACTTCTATAGAAAATCATGAAGAGCCTACATTGCTTAGCAACTCCACAAGCTTATTGAAGTGATTTAGAGACACTGTCTACCACTCTGTAATAGTCCTTAGTGCTGCTGTTGGCTAAATGAATGTGCTCCTTTCTGTGCGAAGAAAGAACCAAAGAGCTGTGACCTAGCACTGTGTCATAGTGAGGTGATTTTCACGTACCAAGTGTACAGCTGGTTTTAGCAAGATGTGATTTTGTTATCTGGAATGAACTTTGCTATGGTATTGCATTTAGCTACTCATGACCACAAAAAGCACATTTATAGAGTCTGAATAAAGCAGACATCATGAACGTTACACTAAGCCATTTTATTATTGTCCATTGGTAATGCCACTGGCAAATGTGCTGAGGTATTTTTTTTCCTCAAATATAGTAATTGTACATCATGGTTAGTACTTTTCATGTTCTCATATAGCACTCACTCTATAAGCGGCTGGAAATGATAACATGTTGTTTTTTTTCACAGAAATTCAGACTCCTCTGAGAATCACCACGTCACCCTTTAGTTCTCTACTGCACTCTGCCCTTCTTTACACTTATATAGTTAGCCTCCATGGCCAGGCATTCATCCCAGCGTGTATGGTCTTTACCATATATACTTGGCAGTGTCTTTTAATTCTTCTGGAACTTTATGAAAAGTAAATTATAAATGTCCATAAATCACAGCAAATGGAAGCCTATTTTCCCTGGCAGATGGGTGTCAGTACCATTGAACTGCACTCAAGAGTGGGCAGATACCCTGAAAACCATTATAGGCCCCAGAGGCTTTGGTAGAAATCGGAAGACAACATCTCAAATGTAGACTTATAATGCAAGCCTGATTCAGGAACTGGCACAGAAAATAAAATTCAAATAGTCCAGGTATCCTTTAATACAGTTTTCATGAATGGAACTTCTAGAAAAGTATGTTTTAAAAATTATTTAAGATTTATTTTATTTATCATGTGTCTATCTGTTTTGGTGTGTCATGCACATTTATGTATTTATTCATAGCTGTGTATTCCTGTGTGCATATGAAGGCCATATGAGAGTGTTAGATCTTTGAGCTGGGATTATGGACATTTATAGGTTGCCTGGCTTGTTCTATGGGTCTAGAATCTGGGCTCCCACCCTCATGATTTTTCAGTAAGAGTACTTACCTGCATCCCAGTCTCTCTTGCCCCCATTGCGCTTTCCCTTCACCACATGCTCTATCATCAGACACCTGCTGAAGGATCACCAGCACAGGGAGAGAACCTATTGATGTCACCTAATTGCCCCCATCAGGTACAAACACCCATGCATATACACATACATGTACATAACACACACACACACACACACACACACACACATACACACACACACACACACACATTAAATAAAATAAATCTTAAACAAAATTTTTTGGATATTTTCTTTATTTACATTTCAAATGTTATCCCTTTCCTGGTTTCCCTCCCTCCTGGAAACCCCCTATCCCATCCTCCCTTCCCCAGCTTCTATGAGGGTGTTCCTCCACCCACCCAACGACTCCCACCTCCCTGCCCTCGATTCCCCTACACTGTGGCATGTATCAAGCCTTCATAGGACCAAGGACCTCTCTTCCCACTGATGCATGACAAGGCCATCCTCTGCTACATATGTAGCTGGAGCCATGTGTACTCTGTTGTTGATGGCTTAGTCCCTGGGAGTTCTGGGGGGTCTGGTTGGTTGATACTGTTGTTCTTCCTATGGAGTTGTAAAACACACTTTCCTAGAGATAGGCTGGTTGCCATTGCTCTACAGGGGTTGCATCTTGAAGGGGAAATCCCTACTCCTATGTCCCTTTAGGCCAAGGGAAGAAGCACTGATGAGTTCCTGTGTAACCAGACCTGGCATATTACCCTCTTTTGATTTTCATAAACCCAACGATTTTATAAACATGTCTTTTAAGTGAATGGGAATTGTCTTTTTTTCATACTAGAATCTTATCATCTACTTTGAGAAGTTATTCACACTAAGGGAATGCTTGAGTTTGCAGTTTGCAAACATCAAGAATCTGCAATGAATTAGGGGCTGTGCTGGATTTGAGAGTAAGTCAAGAGCAAGGGATCCTACACTAAACAAACAAATGAAAACTATTGCTATTTAAGAAGACGGTGTAATTGAAATGATAGAGTTGGAATTGATTAGTGACCTTTTGTGGCCTGTAAGCAAATGGATGAGTAAGTATGTCATCAGAACTTTAAGGAATGGTAAATGTAGAAGGAAGAGTTGCAAAATGTATTTTGAGTGAACTAAGTGCAAGATTTTAGATGAGGCTATATGAGCCCCAAGTGAACAGTAGAGCCATGTGAAATATATACTTATATTGAAAAACATTTTGTATTTTTTATATTGCTTTTTGAAAATTTATTTTAACCCCTAATTAGTGCTGTGCTGCTAGTTGTCCCCATTTATTGTAGATAAAAACTGAATCAATGTAGTTACAGTGCCTACATGAGTCCCTTTTTACATGAATAGTGAGATCTCCTGAGTTCTAGGAACTTGTGCCAGGCATATATTTGTCTTTGGATGCACCAGAGTTATAATTCATACTCTTGGTTCTAATAACACCTTCATATATAATTATCATTACTTTGTAATTATGACAACAAAATCTATTCTTTAGGAACTATTCTATTATTTAGAATACTGGAAGTAAGTGTGCTTAGTACCAGTTGTCACAGAGATATTTTTCTAGTGCTGGAATTTCTAAGAAATTAGCTTCTGTTGTACCTCCAAACAATTCTGATATCTAATAAATCCCTTTTGAGATGGCAGCTCTTTGCAGAAACTGTAAAAGGAAAACTTGATATCAAGAGTATTTGTTTAGAAATATTAAGAAGAAAGGGGAAATTATAAAACTATCCAAGGAAAAAACTATTCAAATTGATAGGAATATACTTTGTGTTGTGTCTTAGTAGTTATTTCTAGCCAAGGCTGGAACTGGGCTTGTGGACAGAATGCATGTGCATAGGACTAGGCTCAGCCTGTTTGCTCTTTAGAATTCTCCTGTTTCACATGGGTTTTTAGAAAGCTGAGGTAGTTCTTACTGAGCTTCCTTTACCGAGGATTCTGTGATGCACTGATCTCTGCTATAGAATTCTTAGGTCACGACTGTGCACCCAAGAGTAGCCTCAAAAGAGTAATGACACCAGGGTGTCAGCAGTGGTCAACATGGTGCTTGGATGGGATTTTGCAGACTATTGCCTCAGATGGAAATTGTCCAGATTGTTGTGTGAAGTGGAAATTTCTGGTTATGTCATTTGATATTTTCCTGAAGCAGACTCATGTGATGTTTTGCTGGAACACACTCATGAGAGGACATGTGGTATTTGGAGAGAGTATAAGTAGGATCCAACAGTCAGTGACAACGTGCTTGTATAGCTAGATGTGCAATGTTTTCTTGGTCTCATAGTTTTGCTGATCTTCACTTTGTTGAGAAAACTCTGGCTTTCTGGGTGGTTCTGGTTGTCCTCGCTCTCAATGACTTGTGACCATTTGGTGGAGGCCTGGCTGTTTCTGCTGGATTGTACCACTGCTGCTGATTCATGTTTGATGATATTGTTTGAACTGGACTGCTGCTCTCCTGACACTGGAGATTGGAATCGCCCCAAAGCACTACTTCTAAACATCCTCTTCTACATCCTCTTGTCCAATTTACCATTTTTTTCCTCTCTTACATTTGAATGGTAGGCTAGAAAGGGGTTTGAATTGTTTGAGAACCCTTATTAAAGTAGGTTTTGGAAAATCTAAGCCTATAGTTGTACATAGGCATTTAATGATGTATGCCTTTCATAGTGATTTAGGTAGACATCTTTATAGGGAAGGTTGCCAATTCACTATCAAGAATACACAGTAGGTTAAAGTGTTTAGTTTTGTGATGTAAATATCGTTTATGATTTCCTGATTACTACAGTGGTAGCATGGGGGCAACTGTAGCATTTTTTTCCTCTTGTCAACTGGTTTCCAGGAGTTCCTTCTAAAGGCTTCTGTTGTCATGTCATAGACTCTGTCCCTTATCGCCATACATTGGTGCTCAGAGACGCATAAATATCTCCCATCACCTTGTTCACTGCTTGTATGAAATAGGGTGAGGTTCCTGTGAATGTGAGCCTTTTTTGATTGGAAAAGCTACAGAGGACACTTGCTGGTGGCCCACTTATATCAGAAACTACAAACTCTTATATCCATAATATTGATAATATGGGATATGCTTCCCAGTGTGAGTTGAGGTTCAGAAACCTTACTATATTTCAAGCTTGTTAACTTGTTCCTCTTGAAGCTGATATAAAACAAACACAAAACCAAATCCCAGCTTTGTTGAAAGAATGGGCTCTAAGGCCACTGTGTAGAATTTCCTGTCTGCAAGTGGGTTGGCTTCTTGCTACCTGAACTCTACTGTGAGAACTCTACTCTTGTAACCATTGTTTGTTTGTTTCACCCCACCCCAGGAAAGCTGTTCTGTGCTCTATACGTTTGGTTAAACATCCCTTCTCCTTATGCCTGGGTAGTTCTCAGCCTGGTGACTTTTATTCACCTTTAAAAACAAGCAACACCTTTTATGGAGCTGAAAATGTGTTTTCAGGGTGATTATTTTTCAAATGTTTCTTATTATATGTGTGCAAAAGGACATTTATCTTTTTAAGCATTGAAAATTTCTTGACAGGGATGTGAAGTAGAAACTTAAGGGTTCTTTGGAAAGTCAGTTGTGTTTGATGGTGTTTTCCTGGGGTTAGCATGTGAAAGAATGTTTCCCTGAAGCAGACACTGGTGAAAAGCTAAGACATACTTGTGAAGAAATGTTTTGCTGAAGCAGATACAGGTAAAAGGATATTCTGCTTAAACATGCAAAAGGACACGTGGTGAAGGAATCTTCTCTAATGACATGTGTGTATTGGCCCGCCTTACATTGTTGGGACCCCATAGAGAGAAATGCACTAAAACCTTCTCAAGCTTCTTGTTGCTTTCATAGACTTGGGCTGATTGGCACCGTGATATCAGCTGAGACAGATGCACATGCTGAGGCAAGACATGTGGTAAGACAAGACTTATGGAGGACAGGCGCTATTTGGAGGGAGTATAAATAGTCTCAGGGACAGTGAAATGAGTGTGGTTTGCTTGCGTAGTTAAAGACTTATTGGTCTTTTGTCTACAATGCAGATGGGATAAAGTAGTAGGTACAAAGATATGAACTAACTAGTACCTCCAGAGCTCCCAGGGACTAAACCACCAACCAAAGAGTACACATGGTGGGACTCATGACTCCAGCAGCATATGTATAGCAGAGGATGACCTAGTCAGTCATCAATGGGAGGAGAGGTCCTTGGTCCTGTGAAGGCTCTATGCCCCAGTGTAGGGGAATGCTAGGACCAGGAAGCAATGGAGGGTAGGTTGGTGATCAGGGGGAGCCAGGGAGGGAATAGGGTTTTTTTCTTTTCAGAGGAGAAACTAGGAAAGGGGAGAACATTTGAAATGTAAATAAAGAAAATATCTAATAAAAAAAATAAAATTGTGCTTCAGAAAAAAAAAACATATCTAAACAGGTCCACCTGTATCCTTTCTTTTCCAAGACCTCTTGTGGGTTAAATTGGAGGTTAAAGTGTTTAAGAGCCATCATTAAAAATAAGATTTAAAAAATTAAAATGACAGGGATGTATTTATTTTACTAATGAGAGCACATGGCACATGCATGCACACACACACACACACACACACACACACAAAACAGAACCTTTGAGTAGTATTTTTTGTTTGTATCTCAATCCTGCTGGTTACCTTAATATAATACATAATCTTAAAAATATATTTATGTGCTGAAATAGTCATTTTCATTAGTATATTAGTGCTATATCACTAATGATACAAGCTGTAAGTGAAAAATTAAACCATTATTTTAATTTTCAATTTAAAAACTATTTTAACTGGCCCATTGAGATGACTCATCTGGTAAGTAGCTAGCCATGTAAGCATGAGGACCTGAATCTGATCTCCCACAGTCCCCATAAGAAGTCTGTCATGGTTGTGGGCACTTGTAATCCTAGCTCTGGGACAGCACAGAAAGCACTGTTGCTTTCTAGAAACCAATGTCAATTGGAAAGCTTCAGGATCAATGAGAGAAATAAACATATACACTCACACACAAAAGATGAATTGAGTTTTGATACACACTAGTTTGTCAGTAAAAGGAAGTGTATGTATGGAAGGTAAAATTCTGTGTATGCACCAACTCACTGATGCTTACTGTACATGATACACAGTTGACAAGAAGAGTTGAGCCTGTGTGTCTTTGCTGTATATCCTGATGATACCTTCTCACTTGTGTTTACTCAGTGGAGTTTGAGCCCGAGCCCAGGGTCTGGCACACACTAGACAAGTGCTCTACCAATAAGCCACTTGTCTAGCCCCTCATGGTACTTTGTGAAATTTTTTAAAGAATGGAGAACAAATGAAATTTTGGTTGTGTCTGTTGGTGGTGTTTTCTTTGTGAACAGTTGCTCAGGCAATGCTGTTTACCAACCACCATTTCAAGTCTTGGGTGGCTTAGTCAAGATTTATACAGACATGGTGGGCTTGTGCTTCTTAAGAGGGTTCTAGAGAAGTTGTATTTCATAATGAAGCCCTGGTAATGGAAATGGAGAACACTCTGAGTCAGTTTGCTAACCATCCATACTGTGTCAGTCAGGATGAGAGTAAAGAGACAGAGGGTCTACATTTGCATCACTGTGTTAAACAAACACTTAGGGGTAACTGCAGGCCCTCAGATACAAAATGTGTAATACCTCAAGCACAATAGTTTATTAGAAAAGCAATAGTAAAATGTATCCAATTAAAGTGCTGCACAGAAGTAAGTTGACTTGATTATGGCTCATTTGGTAACTACAGTTATTCAGGAGGGTCATTCACACCCCTCTGTTTTCTTCCTCAAGTGGTTCACTAATTATGTGAGGGACAAAACTGTTTGTAGCCTCCCGGCTCCTTGGGCACTAGCCTATAACTTATTGTGAAGTGCTAAGTCATTTTTCTGTACATGAGAACTCTGGACATTTTTAAAAATTTATGTTTTGAGATCATAATATATTCTCAAATGTCTTGCTTTCCTTTCCTCTCCCAAACCCTCCTATATACCATTCTTAGATCCCGTTCAAATTCATGGCTTTTTTCATTAGTTTTGGGCACATATATATGTATATAAATATGCCTAAATATAACTTGCTCAGTCCTTATAATGCTACTTGTATTATTTAAGTTTTCAGAGCTGATTGTTTGATACTGGACAATGAATTGGTATGATCATACATATATGTATATAAATATATACCATCAGGATTATTCATTTCTCCTACTGAATTCTTTTCCTTTATTCCAGATGAAGAGAGGCCTCTGAATTTATGATTGTTCTTCCTTGTTTCACTTCACCACCTGAAGAATGTTCAATGATTTGTTTTAGTTTTTCATGTTGTTTGAGCTGTACATGTACATAAATGCAAAATTACATTTGGAGCTTCATACAACATATTTGAAGCTAGGCCTGGAGATATAATTTATAGGCTTATAATCATAGTTACTCTGGAGGCTGAGGCAGGAGGGTGATAGGTTCAAGGCCTGTCTGGATAACTTCTTGATACTCCGAAAGTAAAATATAAACAGAAGAACATACAGCTTACTAGGGGAATGCTTGATAAGATGCCTGAGACCCTTGGTACAATACTGAAGGAAAAAAATCTTAAAATATATGCAAATATGTTTGAGATTCATCCGTGATACATCATAGAGCTTTAATTGTTACAGAATGCTTCATGTCAACACACAAAATTTTATGTATTTTCTTGATGATTATTAGTGATGTTTCCAGTTTGAGCTTTTATGGCCAGGGGCTCATGGAAATAATGTACTTCTATAAGTACCCTAGTATAAAATACTGTTCTTTCATGTACAGATGGGTAGATTGTAACATCAGACTTATTTTCAAGCATTGGTTTTTAAATTTGTGGAACAATGATGAAGATAGTTGTACTATCTCAGATGCAAGCGCGCCTATGAGAAAATCTGAACACGTCTTTGCTCAGCTTCTCAGCTGAGAGATTTGTGCAGAGTAGATTGGTCTCTTTAGTTCCTTTGTCTGCAGGACACTGTGGTGTCTTCCTGTCCTTGAAAGTTCAGCATTGTATAAATGATTGCATCCTTTTTATACATTTGACAGTAATATTTTATTGATATAAAAAGATCTTATAAAATATCATTAAGGAATATGAACCTTTGCTCAGTTTCCTGCTTCTTGGTTAATTTGTGGGTGTCTATTCATTCTGTCTTTTATAGGAGACAAGATGATTGAAAGAGTAATGATGCTTGAGTGAACAGGATTACTCTCTAACTTTGAAGTGTGATCATAAAGAAGAATAAGCTACACAGGGAATGTGTGCTTCTGCTGTAGAGTATGCATCAGTGAGGAAGCTTGAACGTGTGTTGGGTACCTCTGGTTAGCCTCTGGCTGAGGAATTGGTGGGAGGAGAGGAATGTGGTGACACTGGCTAATTCTATCCCATCAGCTGGCTGGAGGAGATGGCCTTGGTATAGACAGAAAACTTTTGTGCCATGGTGGTTAAGATGTTATGGCTATGTGTTGTATATCTGTTCAACATCTGGTGAATTCTATTATTTTTTTTCCTGTAAAATTGAGTAATGGGGCATTTATTTTAAAAAGTATCTTTGAGGCTAAGATTTTAGAAGGTGCCTCCTGAGGGAAGAGATTTTTTTTAAAGTGAGACATCAGTATTTTTAGTATGTTCTCTTTGGAATTTTTATTTTGAAGGATAACTACCATTTGAATAGGAATAAATCTTTAATTTCATATTTATTTCTGGGCACAGTTCCAGTTTATTGATGAACAGGAGTTTGTCCCCTAAATAATCTAATTTCTGAAATGGTAGATTTATCTCTAGTGGACTGAACAAATCTCTTGGAAGCCTGTGACACAAGAGAATCTTAATACTTCAAAGCGAGGTGACAACTTCATGGGAACAACACCCCTACCCTAGAAACCATTAGATTTGGGATTTTTATTTTGTCTTATACACACAATGGCACTTGGCAGAAAGTAGAAGCCATCCTTTGTGACTTTAGAGACTTGTCATTTGGTTTGCTAGAACTACACATCCCCTGCAGTGATCCCTCCTTTTAGATAGTGCCTGTAGCCACATTCCTGGTCCAGTTATTGCCATGTTTCCCCCTTTGTAGAGCTCTGTTTTAGGCAATGCCTTTGTTGAAGGCTGTATATTACTCAGTGCTCTGTCACTAGCTAGAGCTCCCTAGAGTCATATAATAATACTGCCTGAACTTCCACATTGTAGCTGTTGTCTTTTCTTCCTCAGACTCCTGCTGCTCTCTGCCCAGCTTTGCTCACTGTTCAGGGTAAGATAATGTCTCTTTAACCTGCATTCCTCACTACATTTGTCTCTTACTGTGAAACAAGTACTGAAGCACTTTTTCTTTATTTATAATTAAAACATTTTCTATATTTATACTTGCTTGCTTCCTTTCAACATGTGCTAAGCATCTCATGCTACCCCTACATTATCATCTACATATGAATCTTTGGATGCAGTGGTGAATATGACAAGGTGTTTGAATTGCTCATAGCACAGGACATAGTATGCTCAGGTATAGCATGACATAGTTAGCATTAGCTATGTGAATATGCATGATGGGGATGCTAAACTCTGCCCTGTTACCTGTTACAAAGACTCAAATCATTGCATTCACCTGCATTGCCTCATACAGTACCACAGAATCCAGCATATAGTTGTGAGTGTTTATTGTTGTCCATCAGCCTATGGTTACCTGGGGATATTCTGAGTTTGATTGTGTTTGACATTTATTGATTTAGTTTGTCTCTGTAGTCCTTGTCTGGGTTCTTTCATTAGCGAAAGGGATATAGCAAGCTGTAGGACCCTGTATTGGTCACATTTCTATTGCTGTGATAAAATGCTGTAAGCAGGATAACTTATTGAAGAAAGTGTTGGATTGGGTATATGATGTAAGAGGATTAGAGTTCCTGATGGAAGAATTAGGGCAAAGAGGTGGGAGGCAGGAGCATCATTAGCTAAGCACTTACGTCTTGATCCACAAGCAGGAGACCAAGACCACCCTGGGGATAGCACGAGTCTTTTGAAGCCCTACAACATAGGTACACCTCTCAATCCTTCCCCAACAGTTTTACCAACTGGGCACTAGGTATTCAAGCACAAGAGCCTAAGATGGTCATTGCCATTCATACCCCTAGGATTGCTTAAAAGGGACTCAGGGGAAAGATTTTTTTTTCTGGTGATTTCTTCTCCTCTAGCAGGCTGCCATGGTTTTTTCGTATGGTAAAGCAAATTAGCAAGGAATAATTAGAAGTCAACACCATCACTATCTAGGCTCAAAGATTGGGCACAGAAGAGGAAAATGCATTGTTACAGTCAACTATCAAACTAGAGAGGAAATTAAACTTGAATTAGGAGTTTGACATGTAAGTCACCAAACCTTGTGTAAAAGGAAAGTAGGCAGAAGTAAGTAATGAGGGTTCACATGATGAGAGAAATATGGTATGAGCAACTTTAGGGGCAGATTGTTCCTGGTGTAGTATCCCTCCCCCCTCCTAGTACTCTGTTTAGTCTTAATGCTTTAGACCTTAGGCTGATCCCTTGTTAAGAGAGAGCTAGCCAGTTGTCAGATCACATTATCAGCTGAAGTGGAGCAGTTGAATCAGGTCTCCTTTTCCCCTGGCATTCCTTTCTTCCATCTGTACTACCCATTCCAATTCTACATTATTGAAAGGTAGGTATGCTTCAGGAACTATTTCCCAATGTGACCTGCCTTCTATAATGTAAATATTATGCCTTAGCATTCCTTGCTCTGGACTCATCAGAGAAACTTGTGCAAATATTGAGGGCAGAACCTAACCCTCTTAGGCTGCCTTCTCTTGTTGAAGATTTTATGAGTTCTAAATAATTTAGAATGTAGTAGCCCCTGGGGGTATGTCAATTGGACATTGGTACTTTTGTGTTGTAGATAAAGTTATAAAGCCCTGAGTTCACAGTGTACTATCATTAGTTGTTTTAGAACTGCATCTTCCTGGGACCAGGATCAAGGGATTATAGTGGACTTGGAGTGAATACTAGGTCATACTGTTTGACCCACAAATTTCATCTCACTGACCCATCACCTGTTTCCCTCTCTCTGTTTTTGATTTTTAAAGGATTTTTACTATATTAAAACAAAACAAAATAAAAAAGGGATCCATCAACATATATCTTAGAACTCCATCCAAGAGTTTCAGTGTCCAACAGCCATAGAGGCTGACACCTATGTCATTGCTCAGTCTGCAGCTCATGTAAGGATCAAGGAGGTGACTTTAAGTTATAATCAAACTTGTTCTGCTAGATCCAAGACCCTGAATTTATCCAAATTGTAGAAACATGCTCTAACTACTTGTCCACCAAAGTACCTCCTATTCAGATCAACAACAGCTTTAATTACTGATTCGACTCTCTCAAATTCTAAAAATATCCATACTGCTTCATCATCAGGGGCACCAAGAATCTCAAATATCACACATTTCCCAACTTTGCCATATTTTTCACATTCTTCCTTGGTTTCAACTTCCAAATCTTCATTGACCTCTCCTGCACCGACCATGTTTCTCACCAAGACCACTTTATAGCGAGCTCTGGAGCAGACACAGAAAACTACTTGTGTTTCTTGATATTACATACTTGCTTACATATAACCATATATTAAGGCTTGGAATTCATAACTTTCTTGCTGGAGAAAAATGACAAGATGAGGTAGAAGTACATCAATTTCCCTAAGGCTATGTGCTTAGTTGTTTTATTTTATTTAGCATGGACTTTTTAAACTGTACACTTTCAGGTGGTTATATAAAAGCATAATGAGCCTTTGTCCAATGCATGTTTGCTTGAAGACTATACTTATAACAGGAAGATGACATGAACGACCTCTCTCCATATTATTTGTTCAGAGCTGGGAATCAAACTTCCCAGTCTTCCCTGTAGCTAAGCACATATTTTCCTGCTAAGTAGGCTCTCATCTTTCTACAAGTCATATTTATAGTAGTTTATCTTTATTGAATTATTTGTGTGTGTGTGTGTGTGTGTGTGTGTGTGTGTGTGTATTTGGTTTAGACAGATAAGTAATCATGGTCGTATTCAATAAAGCTTAAAGTGCTCTTCAAAATACTACCTAATGTTAAAAGTTTAAACCTTTTGTTGGTATGTGTATATACTTGATTATCAGATTGGTACTGTTTTATGGGTGCTCAGTTGTTTACTGACATTCTTGGCTTTGAAGCTCTTTGCTAGCTGCTGTGGATGATAAGCAGGTGACTATGATATACCCTGGATGTCTCAGGTCAAGAAAGACAAATTGTACAGGTATATAAAGGGTTGTACTATGGCAGATCATATTTCTGATTACTAGGTGACATTAATTTTCCATTTTGCGTTTTGGATATGCTAGAATTTTATACTTTGACCTTTACTCAAAAGCTGTTCTGAATAATGAGTTATGGGGGGAAAAGAAAGCTTTGTCTGGGATCCTTGCAGTCACAGTGTTACAGGCACCAGGTAGAGGGAGGTGACAGATAGAATGTTAGGATGAGCAGCAGATATGGTATTCCTTTTACTTAGTCATAGATAGACATCCCTGGATGGATTCCACAGATAAAATCACAAATGTGTGGCAATTGGCTGCACATTTTCAAGCTATCTCTGAGGCTTAGTGAATGCATTGACCTGAGGAAGGGCTGTGGGGACAACTGTCT
>JADRCD010233625.1:22053-33650 GCA_019843815.1 Montemys delectorum | reverse complement strand
GTGAATGTGATGACCTGAGGAAGGGCTGTGGAGACAACTGTCTTCCTTCTTTGCAGACATGCACATCCTTGAAAAATTCTGTTGATCAGTCTTTTTGTGTTTTTTAAATTATTTTTACTTACCTCAAAGCTGAGGATTGGTTGAATTCCAAATTTATATAACCCTAACACATACACTTAACAAATAGATGCTATTTTCATCATTAGATAGATTTCCAGAAATTTTGGATAAGGTTCTTATGGGTCTCAAATGATTTATATTTATTTATCTATCTCTACTGTCTTCCTTCCTTCCTTCCTTCCTTCCTTCCTTCCTTCCTTCCTTCCTTCCTATTTTCTATCTGAATCTAACAGAGGGTATTGTTGTGGTAATAACTTTAAAAAAAAATACCTCTTGTCTTTGAAGAAATTCAATTTTTGCTAAACCTTGCAGCCAAGTTAATAATATGCCTTGAGATCATTTAAAACTTTGGACTCAATCTGCTTTCCTGCTGTGTACTCAACCTGTTAAAGTTTAACCTGCAACCAACTTTACTATACCTTGCACTTCCCATGTAATCAGCTTTTACAGCCTGAGATAAATGCACACCTTTCATCTTTAAGTATTTACCTCTTACCAGAATAAAGTGTGTGTGTGTGTGTGTGTGTGTGTGTGTGTGTATGTATGTATGTGTGATATTACACACACATATAAATACACATATATATGTATATGTGTATTTATACATATATATATAGAGAGAGGTGTCATGTATCAAGTCAGGGCCACTCAGGGCCACTCAAATGTTATCACTGTAGCTTTTTGGTCTACTTTTGACAGATGTATAATTTTCTTCCAAGTGTAACAGGGAAGGGAAAGTTCGATTTCTATGTAGAATTCCCACCCTTATTATCCTATGCATTGCAAATACTGTAGTTGAAAGGGCCAGATATGATTTGCAGCATAGCCTGTGCTTTTCAACAGGTATGTGGTAGTGTCTGAGAGCATTTAATCACCATCTTAGACACTTTCATACATGATTCAACAGCAGCTTCAAAATGACATTAATCTGCCTTTATAAACAATGAGCACTATTTACCAAGAAGATTATAGTGTGACTATGTAGGAGCAAGCCATAGTTTATTTTCACACTGAGCATAAATTGACCATGGGTACTGCGCAATGTAATCTTGCATTAATGCTATTCTTCCTAAGGTTTTCAGTCTCTGTAGGAGATTCAGAGCAACATGACCACAGGGGAAAGCTCCACAGATAACTTACCTTACTTGAGCTGAGAAGGCAATGTGAAGGGACTGCTGATAACCCTGAGTGAGGACTGGAGAATGTACCTCCTTATTTGCTGCTTCCCTTAGGAAGAAGCAATTCAAAATATTTGTTGAGCATTGGGCCGTCTAAATTATAGATGGCCACTCCTGCCTCAGGCCTTCATATCTCATGGTTCTCTCCTGTAATCACCACCTTCTGTTTCAACCGTGTTACTATTGCAAGTAGTCATTATCTCCCAACTGCTCTTTGAAACTTCCTAGAAAAGTAACAGCCATTGATCTTAGTTTCCTTGTCTTATCACAGCTATTAAACATAAAACCAAAGTTACTTGCTGCTTATCTGTAGTTTCCCAGGAGGTATGGTATGTTGTGTGGATGACTGATGAAAATATAGAACATAGGGAATCATGCACCTTTAAAAAGGATGCTAATTTACTGGTGTGTCAATACTGTCTTTGGAAATAATTCAGCTAATATAGAATGAAACATAGGTGGACGATGCCAAAATCTTGTTAAGCACTGATCTGGGTTTTGCCAGGTTGTAAAGTTGCATTTCTAAAGTGACTCTGCTACTGAGTTTTAATCTTTTAAACAAGGCATTACTTTAACTGCCTAATTTGTTTAGCCTCTTCTCCTGTGAAGTTTTTTTCTTTGCATTTCATTTTTTGAAGATTATAGCATTAATTGCTGCTAGTAATAGCAATTTTATATCTTGTAATCCTGGAAAGGTGTTGCCAAAAATCTAGTATAATGTATCTTTCTATAACTTTAATTTTACAGGACTAATGAGTGAATTTATAGATCATGTAATAGGCTTTTTGAGTTCAACCCACTACGAAGCCATTCACTTCCAATGTATGTTTACCTAATATACATCTGTTCCTGACTTGGCACTCGCATATCTGGCATGCATGTGGGTACTGATGTTCTACCCAGGGAGAAGCACAGGCTTATTGTACTATGATTCCTCTGGGTTAGCACTCCCTTTAAATCAGACTTGTAATCCATCAGCTGCTTTCTTCCCAGCAACAGCAGTTATTTCCAAAGTCGGCCATGCCTATTTGTTGTGCTGTCTCTAAGGAGCAGGTGCTAATTCTCCTCTCACCTCACCCACAGAAGCATACCCTGCAGAGATTGCCCAGTGATGTGATTCATACTAGGTGGAGTTTTGCTTTCCACAATCCTTACCCTCTTCCAACCTCCGGTCCCTGGAAGGTTCTGCTGTTGTAGACTGTAGAGTCTCACCAGATCATAGGAATGAACACAAACTTTCACTTAGTTTCCCACGAGTTATCCCTAAGTAAAACACTTAGTAGTCAGGGTGCCTCTTGGTTAGAGTCAGCCATGATAACAAGGAACCATTTCTTCTTCATGTTGAATGTAGAAATTAAAAAATGAACTGTATATTCTTACAGAGTTCTTTAATGTGTAATTTAATGGAAAATATCTGAATTCTCAACCTTTTTGGTCTGTTGTATATGCTATTTTGGTTCATTTATATTCCAAAAAGTTGAACCTTACACAAATATATAGTAGGAAAATGAAGAGTCATTTTAATATCATATTTAAGTAATAGAGAATTACTTTAACAGTACCCAAAGTGGACAAGGGCTGCTTTCAAAAGACGTTTCTGGAGGGCCTAAAATAATATCAAGAAAACATTTGTGTCCAGTTATAATAAAATGCAATGCTTTCTTCAATTTTGGATTCATCTTTAACCTGTATGAAGTTTTGTGATATCAAATATTTAGTAAATTGACAGGTGCATGTCTCATAGATATTTATATATCACGTCATCAGAATTATCTCATTCCTTCTAAAACTAACAACAGTACCAGAAAAGTTTTTAAATATTTGGGAAAACAACACTTAGGGTAGTAAATATAAGCTCTTCAGAATTCTAGTTTTCTTTGATAAGCTGCAATTTTTGTTACTTGTAATAAATATTATAATTTGCTTTCCTTGAGGCGATGGTCTTTATTGTTAAGAGCATTTCATTCAAATACCAAAGCTTAGAATAATAGTCAGTCATTCACTTTGTTCAAGTAGAAGTAACGTGGCCTTCAAACAGCAGTGAGTTCTCAAAGAGGAGTCATGTAGGTCTTTGTTTTGAGAACCATCTTGTAGTAGGTACTTTATGTATACTTCCTGTTCTGTCACACAGAACATTAAAATGATGTAATTTCAAGGGTGGAGGTTTAATAAGCTTTAGAGTCCTGTTGCCTCATGAGGATGTTTCATTGTTGTTGTTCTCTTCCTTGTCCAGAACTAGGAAGCAGCTAGTGGTAAGAATAAAGTGTGAGCACAGTGTGGTGTCGTGTAGAGGACAGTACCAGCTTCCAAAGGAGAGTACACTAAGTAAAGTGAATATCAGTTATTGTGGAAACAGGTTTGATCTTTCAAGTGCCCTGAGAAGATCTGGAGACTCTCAAGACCCAGTTGAGCAACACTGAGAACTCCTTTTTTTTTTTTTTTTTTTTTTTAAATTAGGTATTTTCTTTATTTACATGTAAATTTCTCCTTTCCTAGTTTCCCCTCCAAAAAACAAACAAACAAACAAACAAGAACAAACTCCTGTTGCCTCCCCCATCCCCATGCCTGCCACCCCACCCTCTCCCACTTATTGGCCCTGGCATTCCCCTACACTGGGACACAGAACCTTCACAGGGCCGAGGACCTCTCCTCCCATTGATGATCAACTTTGCAATCCTCTACTATACACATGCTGCCAAAACAATCAGTCCCACCATGAATAGTCCTTGGTTGGTGGTTGGGTCCCTGGGAGCTCTGAGGGTACTAGTTAGTTCATATTGTTGTTTGTCCTAAGGGGCTGCAAACCCTTCAGCTCCATAGATCCTTTCTCTAACTCCTTCATTGGGGATCATGTACTCAGTTCAATGGATGGCTGTGAGCCTCTACATCTGTATTAGTCAGGTATTGTCAGAGCCTCTCAGGAGATAGCTATATTTAGGCTGGCTTGTCCTCTGAGTCCCTCCATCTCACTGTGACCAACACTGAGATCTGTGGTTCATGCTCTGAATCCTTCCATCTCACTGTGACCAACACTGAGAACTGTGGTTCAGGCTATGAGTCTGTCTGTCTGTCTATGACTAACACTGAGAACTGTTGATTATGCTCTGAATCCTGCTATCTCACTAACAGTTTTATCCCTATATTATATACAACATCATACTTACTTGGAAGCATGGCTGTGTTGTATTTCCCCATTCTTCAAACCTCAAAAGCAAGCAAATAGTACTTGTGTATTTGTTACTTACTTACTTAGTTGAATTCATTATTAAGAACAAGTCAGCATTTTTTTCCCAAAGTTTAACTCTTCTGCCTGCTGTGTTCTCTGCATTGTTCTCACTTATTGGAGGCCTCAGGGGACTCATGTGTTCCCTCTCATAGCTCTCTGCCTGTCTTGGCAGGTCATTACAGTCAGCTTTCTTTTTTTATTAGATATTTTCTTTATTTACATGTCATATGATATCTCCTTTCCCAGGTTCCCCTCCAAACAAAAAACAAAAAACAACAAGAACAAACCCCTGTTCCCTCCTCCTTCCCCCCCCTCCCCGGCTTACTGGCCCTGGCATTCCCCTACACTGGGGCATAGAACCTTCACAGGGCCAAGGGCCTCTTTTCCCATGAGAGGAAGGATGACCGACTAGGCCATCCTCTGCTATACACATGCTGCTGAAGTCATTAGTCCCACCATGTGTACTCTTTGGTTGGTGGTTTAGTCCCTGGGAGATCTGAGGGTACTAGTTAGTTCATATTATTCTTCCTCCTAAGGAGCTGCAAACCCTTTAGTTCCTTGGGTCCTTTCTCTAGCTCCTTCATTGGGGACCCTGTACTTAGTCCAATGGATGGCTGTGAGCCTCTACTTCTGTATTAGTCGGGTACTGTAAGGCTATCATAGCTTATGCTCAGTTGTACATTGACATCTTTTGCTGAGTTGTAACATTTTGTTGATGAGAATTTTTTCCTATTTTTTTAAATTATTCTGTCAGTACTTAAGGGTATTTACTGAATTCAGAATATTGACTTGAATGCAAGAGGCCTTGGGCTTGGTGATGTGTACACACACGGACACAAACACACACACACACACACACACACACACACACACACACACATGAGAGAGAGAGGAGGGAGGGAGAGAGAGAAAGAAAATGAGTATGAATGAATCCACTGAATTTAGTAATCCACACTCTGGAAGCTAAACTCACACCTGTTTTACAGATTTTATCAAATGAAGGAAATTATTTTATTTGCTTACTTACTCTTGACTCAAAAGTTTAAACATACTATGGAAGGGAGCTAGAGAGATAGCTCAGTGGTTAAGAGCACTTCTGCTCTTGCAGAGGACCAGGTTTGATTCCTAACATCTATACTTCAGTTCACAACCATTAGTAATTCCACTGCCAGGGGATATGTTGCCCTCTTCTGGCCTCTGTGGGCACCAGCACGTGTATTGTAGATTGATACACATGCAAACAAAACACTCTTACACATTTTAAAAAATAAAATAAAAATATTTAAGAAAACGTTAGTGAAGACAGATTCATTGGGTTAGACATATGTGATACATGGCCTTGGCCTGGCAGACTGAAAGCTTGATTGTCTGACTTTCTCTGAGACACACTGTCTCGCCTACTTTTCACATCTGTACAAGGGTGTTCATATTGTTTATCTGTTGTTGCATGCAGATTAATTTTATTTTGTAGACAACACGATGGATAGCAATCTTTTGAAATCATAATTTATGAATTTGGTAATTAGACACTTATTGGTTCTATCATATATAGTTGCACTATTTTAGTTGGAAATTGTGCCCTTGTGATTCATAAAAGTGTTTTTCTGGCATGTGTGCACTGCCAAGATTGTGAAACACATATTTTAAGTGTGCATGTAATGGATAGCAGATGAGAAACAAATGCAAGAAATCTTTTTTCAATATCCAAACATGACAGCAAACAAACTTGTTTTGCTCAACGAATAGGATCTTTAATTGGATGGAATTTTTATTTCATTCTTGATCTGAGGCTAATATTGTGGTTTGAATGTATCCTAACCCCAGTACTGTCTAACAGCTTATTTACACAATGCTTAGACATGCCAGTAGATATGCTTTATTTTGAAATATTTGTTCTTAATTCAGATATCAAAAGTAGATGACAAGGACAATCTGAGATGAATGAACTGAATATGAACTGAAGCATCCATTGCTTGTTCCTCTTTGTTACAATCTTTTCATGTAATGGGGCAGTACCTGGGTGTTTCCCATCCTTAGCATGAGTCATGTTTGTCAGTAGTAAATGAGCTATAGAGTGGTTGTCTGCAAGTAACATCAATAAAATTTGGGCCAATTGGGGGATAAATATCCACTCATCCCCCTTCTAAGTCAGTTCTTCATACCTATTGGTACTTGATCTTCCTGTTGCCATAAGGTTGTGAATGGGAGTTGCTCCTGGAAAAGCACTTACAAAGAAATGATATTTCTTATTTCCACATTTAAAAATTGATCATAGGTTTTAAGGAAGTTTCCTTATAAGCACATTTGGCTCTGGTAAAATCCATCCTAAAACAGGTAGTAGCATTTGAGGATTCGTTCTCATTAGCGGGGTATATTTCTTTGGCTATGCTTTCTGATAATAGTTTTTTATTAGATATGTGAATTTCAGGGAGCAGAAGTGGTAAGAGTTTCTCTCCTGTGCTCATTAGTGAAGGGAACCATGGGTACTCTGAGGAATGGCCACACCCTTATACTTCTCTCATTTGTTATCATTTTCAATATATTTATTGGGTATTAGCTTAAAAACCTCTGGTATTAATTAGAACTTTGGCAAATGTAAAGATTTGGTGAAAGTATTATCATTGTTTTCAGTTTTGCAAATCAATTGCCCCCCCTGAAGACTGCTAAGGGAATGTTTGTACTGTTTTTGGAATGTTAAGAGTATGAGAGAGTGGCTTCTTAGAATCCTGCAATATGTTAATCGTGTTTATATGTTTGAGACTATGGTTTTCTTGATACATGTATTGTACGTTAGTCTAGGTGTTAATAATTCTTTTTTCATTGGATATTTTCTTTATTTACATTTCAAATGTTATCCCTTTTCCTGGTTTCCCTCCCTCCGGGAAATACCCTATCACACCCTCCCTCCCCCTGCTTCTATGAGGGTGTTCCTCCACCCACTCACCCACTCCCACTCTTTACAAAGAACAAAATGCCTACATTTTAGGCTTCTAAAAATGACTGAAATATGTGTGTATAGATAGATACATATTGCTGTAAAAAGTGCTAGCCTAGTCTTGAAGAAGGAGCAGTCAGTGTTTTTTAACCATATGAAAGGTAGTGTCTCAGCCTGGCAATATCTAGCCCACCAGCTGTTTGGCTCTTGTTAAAAGGGATACATGGCTCAACCAGAGCAACAAAGATGCTCTTCTGGCAATGTTCTTCTTTGCCATCTGGTTCAGGGCTGTGGCCTCACAACAAAATGCAGATTTACTTGTTTTAGATGAGTGAGCCACTTTTCTTAACTCCTAGACGAAGAGCTCAGCATGTGACTCATTCTGTTTTATACAGATATCAGTACCAATTCACTAGGAAAATTGTGACGTTATCTCTGTCACTAACCAATACTGAGTGCACAGGGAGTATGTTTAATCTGGCTTCACTGTCCTCAACTACAGAATGAAATAGATGGAAGGCTACAGTGAAATTGTCTATGATCTCTAGATGGTAAATTTCACATATGTTCTCACAAGGAAGCTATGTTGCAAAGAAGTAGAAATTAGGAGGATGAATGAGGTAGAGCATTGGCATTGGTTACTTCTGAAGTTTTAGAAATTTCCAATGGCATCATGGTGCTATCTTGAGCAATATATGTAAACTTACAAACTTTGAGTGTTCTATGTCCTCACAGAATGTAGAGCTGGTCCATAACTTCTTATGGGAAGATGACTGAGTGGTTACTGTTGCCAGTGGTATGGCTTTCCTTAGAACTTACGTAGATCCCAACCAATCTTCTCAGCATGAGTAAAATGAAAGCTATGAGATGATAGCTGTGTGAAATGATTTTTAAAAATGTGTATGTGCGTGTATGAGTGTAGGCGCAAGTGTGCGATGCTATGCTAGTGGGTGTCAGAGGACAACTTTCAGGAAAGCTCCCTGTTTCCCCCATGAGTTCAGACATTCAGCCTCAGACTACTGGGCTTTACCTGCCTTGTGTAGACTCGTATTGTGATAATTTTGAAATGTGGAAATCATTACTGATGTGTTAGTATCAATTCACCTTTTAAATACTGTTTTGGGATCTCTTAGCATAGGAAACATGTAAAGTTGATGAAGATATCTCCCTACTCTTAAGGAAGAAGAAACATATATTCCACTAATAAGGGCAAATAAAATAAAAGACAAAAGTACACAATGAGGTGTGGGGAATGTGATGAAGGAAATTAATATTGATGGGAGAACTTAGGATAATTTCCCATTCAAAATAAAGAGCTACCTGAGTTGTCCTTGTAGAGATATGGCTAGTGTTAGGGCAATTAACAATCACTTTAGCCAGTTAGCCATGGGAGAAGGACTTTTAGGGTACAGCTATCATAGGATATGATGCACCTATAGAACAGACATGAAATATAGTAGGTGAGAAAGACCATAGGTGCCTGTGATAGTGTATACAAAGGTCAGTGGCTACTGTGCTTAGGGGAATAGCTGACACAGTAAAGAAAAGTCAGAAGTAGAATGGATAGTGGACAGACATTTTGTGGGATTGAGGGAGAGGTGATGATGAGGAAGATATAGATGAATTCTGGAATTATGGCTCATACAACTGGAAAAATATTGCCATATATAAAGAAAAGTAATGTCCGTGTGTTAGGCATATCTGGACATTTGTGTTGAGATCCTGTAGGGTAGAGTTCAGTAGTAAGGCTCAGTAGATACACCTTTGACAGCTGTCTACATCGATATAAAATGTGGTGAAGGCATGTGTCTGGACGAGCTCATCACGGAGAAAGATACACATGAAAGGCATTTAAGATTCAGTGTATATTGCAAGAGATGGCTCTAAAGTAAAAGTAGAAGCTACATATTGCCCATAGAACTTTGCATATGCCTGTTAGTACTGTGAGTATAACAGGAAGTGATATACACACCAGGTAGATAATGATGTGCTCAAGCTAGAGAGTAAATGAAAATGGTGAAAGCTAGCTAGGTAAGATCTTAAACTGTTGGCAATTGTCCCTGCTTAGAGTCTGTTGGGTTGCATGTAACAGTGGCTCCCAGCTCCTGTGAGCAAAGTTTTGTCCTGATCTGGTAATGCTCTTTTGGGAGGTTGTGGAAACTTTGTCATGTATTCTTTCACAGCACTGAGAAAACTAACATATAATGGCTAGACAGAAGTCTTCATAAAAGCAAGGAATATATTTTGTTCTTCACTACTATCACCCTAGTAGGATGAATGGATATAATGGAAACAATAAATCTTGAAAGATGCTTTGATACTTGTTGTTTTACCTCAAATTTTCTCAGATATGATTTATAAATTGCCATATCCTGGGTTTACCCTCTCCCCTGAGTTCCCTTCTTATACTTTTAGCTACATCTTTGTATACGATTTCTGTCTTCAGACACACCAGAGGAGGGCATCAGAGGAGGGCATGTGGTTGCTGGGATCTGAACTCAGGACCTTCGGAAGAGCAGTCAGTGCTCTTACCCGCTAAGCCATCTCGCCAGCCCTTGAAGGCATCTTAAATTCATTATTTTTCTGCCTTCCTGTTCTTTCACCATGGCTTCATATTTGTTATAGATTTTAACAAATATCCTCTTTCATAGGAGAGGAGGACAGGGCAAGGGGAGGAAATGGTGGGAGGAAGAGGAGGGAAAGTGGGGGAGAGGGATAGAATGGACCATTTATGTACAGTGCTGCCCTTTATGGGTTGTTACTACTGTAATGAATGCAATGACTTAATAGACTGCTTGGCAACCTTTTTGTTGTGCATTTTGACACGTGTTTATCATGTGTTTATACTATAGAAGACTACAAGACTTTGAGTTTACCTGGGGAAGTTTTACAAATTGTATAATTTTGCATTCTGCCTTTTTCTCACGTAAAAGGCTAATGAATCTTTTTAGAGACAAGTAAAATGATGCTTAATGAGGTAAGCTGGAAGAGAGCTAAAACTTCAGTTATTATTTTACAGGAAAAGAAAGAGAACAGGTAGTCAGTTGTTTGACAATGAAGCTGGTATCTCTCCTAGAAGGAGACAGATGAAAACATGAAAGGTTTCTCTGAGGCTGGAAAATCTTACGCACTATAGCATCGATCTTGTCATCTTCCCACCTAAGAGAGCTGATGGAACAAGGAACAGCGTCTGATTTTCCTGATGAACATGACTCCGTGGGAGACACAGCCAAGAGCTGCTGATGTCCTCGCATGCCAACCTTACTGGCCTTTGTCAATTGGCAGCTCTTCTACTTGATTGTTGCCTCTGTGCTTTAGTCTAAAAGCTATGGTTAAAGTAAAACTTGAGTTTCATTTGAATACTTATTGACTCAATGATTTAAAACCTTATTTTAATTATAATTTTCTATATTTAAATGTCTCTTGAACTATTTAAAATAAATAATTTTCTTGGGTAGAATTTTCTGGAGTATCAGAGGAAAAAATTGAATGTGATTCAATATGTCATGAATGTTGGATTTCTAAATTAATGATAATCCTTGTGTTCTTTTAAAGACTCAAAAGTTTATTTTATTTTTTTTATCATATGATGTGCATGCAATGTGGGAGTGTGGGAGAGGAAAATTTACAGGATTTGGTTTTCTGCTTTCAGCGTGGGCTCCTTAGAATGAACTCAGGTCATCAAGCTTGTTTGGCATGTACATTTATCTGTTGAGCTATCTTGCTTGCCTAATATGAAAAATTTAAAGATACATGTTAAGTTACATCTTCAAGTTTAAGATATAACCCCTTGTCATTGCCAGCATTTCTGGTATAGATAGTTAGACTGTTATTTTCTATAGCCTTGACACAGTCTACTGAATCTACAATCACTAGGGAAGTCTCAGTGGAGGACGGAAGAGCTTGTTCTGGCTGTAATCATGCTGTGGGGGTACATTGATATTATTCATTGAGTTGGGAAAACTTGTCCACTATAAGTAGCATCATTCCCCAGGCAGGAATCCTGAACTGTGCAAAACTGGAATAAGCAAGTTGAGTACACCATGCATACATTCATTCTCTCTCTACTCTTGCTTGTGGAGCTATATATCTATCTATATCTATATCTATATCTATATCTATATCTATATCTATATCT